>CALNHX010001823.1:0-203975 GCA_940337035.1 Agriotes lineatus | reverse complement strand
CGTCAATGGAAAAATTTACACTTATGTTAAAAACATCTTTGACCCGGGCAAATGGTCCTTTTATTTTTTTGCTTCGACTTTGAGACGACCTGGGCAAATGCAGCAGGATGCAATGTTGCATCCGCTTTAGCAGTTCGTAAACAACTGACGTCAATGGAAAATTGCGACAATTAGAAGTTTTTCAAAGTAATCAGATATTTGCGGAAATTCACAGAGGGATATAGTTTCTCATTCTGAACAACTTTTCTTAATAAAATTTTGCCGTATTATGAACTAACGAGGCAGCACTTTTGAAAATAAATTTCGTTTTAGCACAATTACCGACAATTAGAAGTTTTTCAAAGTAATCAGATATTTGCGAAAATTCACAGAGGGATATAGTTTCTCATTCTGAACAACTTTTCTTTATAAAATTTTGCGGTATTATGAACTAACGAGGCAGCACTTTTGAAAATAAATTTCGTTTTAGCACAATTGCAAACAATTAGAAGTTTTTCAAAGTAATCAGATATTTGCGAAAATTCACAGAGGGATATAGTTTCTCATTCTGAACAACTTTTCTTAATAAAATTTTGCCGTATTATGAACTAACGAAGCAGCACTTTTGAAAATAAAATTCGGTTTAGCGCAATAATTGCAAACAATGAGAAGTTTTTCAAAGTAATCAGATATTTGCGAAAATTCATACAGTGGTTTAATTTTACATTCTGAATAACTTTTCTTAATAAAATTTTGCTATATCTTTAAGGAAATTAGCATCTTAATTAAATTAATATTGAAAGTTGAAGTTGGCCTTCGCATTTCGTATAAATGCAGACCTTCAAGCTGCAGCAAACCATTCTGTTACCTGCTTTTGCAATGTCAACTGTGTGCCAATCTTGTAGAGGTGTTCTACTACCCAAAAAGATGTCTAAATACTCGAGGCTTAGCTTGAAGAAAACATCGGAAAAGGGTAAAGTTAAACTTTGCGCCTGCACGGAACCGAGCGTTTCCGCACTGACGTCGCCGCAAGCGGCCATTACGGATTTAAGTGACGTATTAATTGCTCCTAATTACGAAATTATTTCTCCAAGTAGTCAAGGTTCGAGTAAAATTTTAAAATCAGCTTTAAAAAAAGGTCAGAAAATTAAAAAAAAACCGGCAAAATTCAATTTTGGGAAATATATAGAGAATATGAAGGAGACTGAGAAGAAAACGGGAGAATTTCAGGTTCAAGTGGAAAATGTATCCACATTTGATAGTCGGACAGTTGGTGAACTGTCTACTCCAAAATTCCAAAATATGCATCTATCACAAACGGAAATGTTTATGGAAGCGTTCGATTTTGACGACATTCCATTGGAAAAGGCGGCTTCCGGCGACGGTGCGGCAAGAGTTTACAACCCTTGTAGATGGTTTGGAGATAGACTCCGGCTCAAGTCGACCGACCAGTCGAATTTCGAAGCGGCTAACAATCCAACCTTTGGAAAATGTGGCCGCAGCGCCTTCTGTAATTGTACAGGCGTCTCCGGTTTCGGGTGGTGTAGCTGTTGTAGCCACTGGGAGTGACGTAATCGATACTGTGGTGTCGATTACGTCTACCCCGCAGGAGGAAGACATGGGTGACATTTCGCCATCCCAGCGTGCCGAACGTGAATACGTGTCTAATCGGAATGCAATAAATGCTAAAGCTGCCGATCTTCGCAGTGGAGAGCATTATCTAAGGTATATTATATATTATTTTTTATCCATATATGTTATTTAACATTGAAGGTGTTTAGAACGTGCTTTTCCCAGTTTAGTAGCTTATATTGTTATTAGCTCCCTAGAAATTCGAGCCGCCAGCCTAGAAGCGACGATGCATGATGAGTACCTAAAAAGCATAGCGGCTTTACCTAAGATCCGCCACGGCCACAGCGCAACTAACATGGACATCTTTAAGAATGCTGCGTTAGCAAGGCTAGAGCTAATTCAAGATCTGTTAGCTGTGAAGAGTGCGATTCGTGCAAGACGTCAGGAGCTCGATAAAAAAGCTAAGTAACGAGTAGATAATCGTTTAACATATCATACACCTCTAACACAAATAACCTTGCCCCCTATCCTCTCCAGGGTGTCCAAAGCGAATCCTCCCCGTGGTGACACCTGGGTAATCCGTTCGAGGTTTAATTTGTTAATCAGTGTTTATAAATAAAGGTGTTCATTGCGTTTGTGAATAGTAAGCCTCGAGCTGGGTAGCTAATCGCGCAATTAGTATATTTAACCGATTGCGCGAGACTAATTTGCCATTATGTTCAGGTGCACTGCTTGTGGAGAGTCCTTCACCAGAGCTGACAATTTGTTTCGCCATCGAAGAGATAGCTGTCGCCACGAGCTGAGCCACCCATCGACGAGTGGTAAGTGGAAACGTGTTAATTGCTGTTGATTATATCGATTGTGTGTTTCCTACAGGTGACGCTATGGAGGCTTCGGTAGCAGCTGGTGAGGGACCATCGGCGAGTAAACGTCCAAGACCTAATGACTCCAGCGGTGGTGAGTGCGTCTCTATTGTAGTGTTTCATGTTTTCCAACGTTTGGTTTAACAGAACAGCTCCCCAAGACGCAATACTGCGACGTGTGTGATGAAAATGTTCGTCGGACTTGTTTCGTTGGACACCTGAGGAGCAATCGTCACACGAGGCGGTGTGATGTCATCCACCTGGAGAAAGGAGTGGTAGCCCTTCCAAGCGCCTTCAAGTCCCGTGTTGCCAGCTACAGGGTGTCCACGGAAAATTATCATATAAGTGTTGTAGAATATATGACGGAATTGAAAGACAAAATTATAGGTCTAATAGAAGGACAACTGACCAAATTAAACAGTATAAAATTAAATTTCGAACTTTTCGGGTATTTTATTTTGGAGACTCAAGATGTACAAGACGTCAAAAGTTTTAATACGACCAACGAGGTGGTCACTCGCGGTACAGACTTGAACGAATTATATGATAATTTAACGGGGATATTGGACCAGAAGGTGTCCGAATTTGAGGAACGCGATTCAGGTGTGTATTACAATTGTAATTCTTGTTAATGTTACTAACCGCAAAATGTTTACAGGGTGGATCTTGAAGCAGTTGCTGTACCTAGAATTAAATATAAATAAATTCAATCCGTTTCGGGCGTCTTCGTATATCCCGCTCCCGGAGCAGATTCAGACCAAGAAAGCGATCGTGAACGTCCAAAACGTCAAGGACGAGCGTTGTTTCGGGTGGGCGGTAACCTCGGCCCTCTGCGAGCCAGATGGACCGTCTAATCGAACGAGTTCGTATCCAGATTGCAGCGATTTTTTAAATTTTAAGGACATTAAATTCCCTGTTAGATTGCGCGATATTTCTAAATTTGAAAAAAATAACCCTCAACTTTCTATAAATGTATACGCGTTGGAAAAAACTTTTCAAAACGATATTACCATATATGAAGTTGTGGGACCTCTGTACTATTCGCCACGTATAAAAAACAGACATATAAATTTACTGCTTCTAACAGACGGCGAAGGTAATAGCCACTACTGTTGGATCGCTGATTTGTCTAGGTTAGTTTCGCGGCAAATAACGGCTAGGGCCAATGCGAAACATTTTTGTAATGGTTGTCTAAATTACTTTCGCACCGATGCCCATCTGGAGAACCATAAGCTTTTTGACTGTAATCATGTATGCACAAAGTTGCCTACGACAGAGCCGATCACGGATAAGTGTGGGGAGGTGAGGCCCCAGAACATCCTTAAATTTGATAATTTTCAAAAGCAATTGAAAGTGCCATTTTGCATCTATGCAGATTTCGAGACAGTTTTATCACCTGGGGATGGTGGGGATCAGGAGCCGGATCGCGAAAGACCTTATACGATCAAAACGTGCGAGCACAAACCGTATTCTTTCGCGTATTATTTGAAATGTTCTTTTGATGATACTCTATCCAAATTCGAAATTTATAGGGGTGAGGATGCTGTGGACGTGTTTGTTGAACGTCTAGACAGAGACGTTCGCGCGCTATATTCCAACAGTTTGAAGCATGTTGTACTCCTCAAGCCTCTGGCTCCGCAAGAAATTCAAAATTTTAAGGATGCTGCGTCATGTCATATTTGCAATCGTCCTTTTGGAGAGGAGAACGTAAAGGTTCGCGATCACGACCATTTGACCGGAGAATATCGGGGAGCTGCCCATTCTAATTGCAATCTGAATTATAAACTTCCCAATTTTATTCCCGTATTTTTTCACAATTTAAATTACGATTCCCACCTTTTTGTCAAACAGTTAGCTCAAAATAACGAAGAGCTTGATGTCATTCCAGAAAATAAGGAAAAATATATTTCATTTGGCAAACGTCTTTGGGTAGATGAAGTCGTTGTTGACGGAAAACGGAAAAACGTTTATATGCAAATTCGATTTTTAGATAGTTACCGATTTTTAAGTTCTTCTTTAGCATCGCTGGCCGCCACGTTATCAGATGATCAGTGTGTTGAAATTCATAAGCAATTCGGACATGACATCAAATTCGAACTGATGAGACAGAAAGGTGTGTTTCCCTATTCGTATCTGGATTCATTTACAAAATTAGACGAGCCGGCGTTGCCCACAATCGCCCAGTTTTATGATCATTTAACTGAGACGCATATTACTGAGGTCGATTACGAGCGCGCCGTTAAGGTCTGGAAAACTTTTGAATCTGAAACGTTGGGCGACTATTCCGATGTTTACCTCAAATGTGACGTGTTTATATTGGCAGACGTTTTCGAAAACTTTCGCAATTTTTATTTAAATCAATATAATTTAGATCCGGCGCAGTACTTCACCGCCCCCGGTTTAAGTTGGGACGCCATGTTAAAATATACGGGGGTTGAGTTGGAACTGTTGACGGATATGGATATGTTTTACTTTTTTAGAAAGGGTATTCGTGGGGGAGTTAGTACTTGTGTCGGGCGAAAGGCTATTGCCAACAATAAATTTGCGGGTAACTATGACGCTTCAAAGCCCACTTCTTTTCTTGTTTTTTTAGACGCCACCAACCTTTATGGCCATAGTATGAGACAGTTTCTACCGCAAGGTGGTTTTGTTTGGTTGACTGACGAGGAAATTGATAGTTTTGACGTATTTCAAATTTTGGATGACTCAGATACTGGGTACGTGTTAGAAGTTGACTTGCGGTACCCTGAAAATTTACATGACGATCACAGTGACTTTCCCTTTTGCCCCGAGCTATTGGTGCCTCCACAGGGAAAATTTAAAAATGCAAAATTAATTCCAAATTTGTATGACAAACACAATTATATTATTCACTACAGAAATTTGAGGCAATGTTTAGAGGCCGGCTTGATTTTGGTTAAAACGCATAAAATACTTAAGTTTAGACAATCTCCATGGCTCAGATCCTACATCGATTTAAACACAAATTTACGTAACCAGTCTGACAATGAATTTAACCGAAATTCATTCAAACTAGCTAACAATAGCGTCTTTGGTAAAACCATGGAAAACGTGGACAAAAGGGTTGTTGTAAAGTTAATTAGTCATTGGGAGAAAATTGGTAATAGAATGGGGGCAGAAGCTTTGATATCGAAACCTAACTTTAAAGATAGAATTCGGTTTGGGGAAAATTTAATAGCAGTGGAAATGAACAGAACGTCGGTTTTATATAACAAACCCATTTATGTTGGTTTCTCAGTTTTAGATCTTTCGAAAACGGTAATGTACGATTTTTATTACAAATTTTTGAAGCATACATACGGCCGTAATGTGTCTCTACTCTATTCGGACACTGACTCATTCATCCTGGAAATTTTTACTGAAAATTTTTACGCGGACATGCAAAAGCACCTTGATCTCTTTGATACATCAAATTACAAGAATGGTTTGCACGGAATTTCGAGAACCGAGTCTGTTGTTGGCAAATTTAAGGATGAGTACGCTGGGGTGGCTGTGTGTAGCTATTACGGGGTCGGTGCAAAAACATACTGTGTAAACGCTGTTGGTAAGGAAGCCAAAAAGGCGAAGGGAGTTAGAAAGAGTGCTGTTCGGAATCACCTCACCACCGAAATTTATAAATCTGTAGCCGAAAACAAGAGGGAAGTTGTATTTTGTCAGATGTATGTGTTTCGTTCCCATTTACACACTATGTACACCGAATTAATGAATAAGGTTGCGCTTTCTTCGCGAGATGATAAACGCTTCCTTATTTCTAATACTACCAAAACCTTAGCGTGGGGTCACCGTGATGTTTACAGTCGTCTAGACAACTTGCTGCGCATTGCCGAAACGATGACGTAGCAATATGTTCGCGGAACAGTATTCGTTATTACTTAACAGCAGAGGTCCTACACGGCTTTCTTGTACTTTGTAGGTTTAGTTATTGTATATAGCAATTATAGTATAGGTTAAGAACACTAGCTTGTATGATATAGGTAGTAAGTTAAATTTTACGAAAAATCTGATTGTTTGGGTCCGCATTACCAAGTATATTTGTTATTTAACACTGTAGTCACTCATGTTTAGCATTTACAATAATAAATTACTGTAAAACATAAAAAAGTTTTTATTTAAAGAAAATAAATGGTAGTAAAACAAAAAAGTGTTTTATTGAAAGAGTTCTATAGAATCATAATAAGTTATACAACATTGTTTTTGGATATCCAAGAATTGTGACGATTATCGAATCCCAACCACTTTACGTAAAGCTGATTACCCTTCTTCTTCAACACCTTTTCTACCAGGTATACGTCCGAGTGTTTGGTTTTCTGTAATTCGTGCTCGTAAAATCCACCTTTGATTTCTTGCCCTTCCTGATCGGTGAGTCTGTAGGTGGTAGGATTTGTAAGTCGCACTGTGGCTATTTTGAATATTTCGTTGCTCCAGCTGGGTGTGTAGTCCTTGTTAAATATCGAACGATATTTACTAATGCGTACAGAATCTCCTTTATGAAACTTTTGAGGTGTCGGATCTACAGTTTTTGTGTGGCTGTACACGGTGTGTAACAGACGTTTGGCATTTTTAAGATTAACTTCAGCCGGCTTCATACCTGTTGTGCTATGCCTGGTTGTGTTATATTTGCTTAAAAGTTGGGGCAGAATGTCCAACCATTTGTAGGACCCTTGCAAACTAAACTGCTTCCACATCATGTTCTTAAGGGTGCGGTTACATCTTTCTATGATGCTGCTTTTCATAGTTGAATACGTGCTGTAATGATTTATCTTGTAACGTCGCATCAATGCTTGAAAATCGCTGTTATAAAATTCTTTTCCCAAATCGGTTTGTACGTTTTTTGGAGATACCTTCATATTAGCAAGAACTTTTCGCATAGCTGCTGCTACATCTTTTCCCGTTTTCCGTTTTACCGGGAGAGCCCACAAGTATTTAGAAAACGCATTAATAACAGCTAAAATGTATCGATAACCTTTATTGCTTCGTGCATATGGTTGCATCTCCACCAAATCCGCTTGTAGTAAATCATGCAATCCTTTGAGAATCACCCGTCGTCTCTTGAAATTTCTTCGCGCTGGTTTGTGAAGTTCTGCAACTAGATCCTCCTTAGGACTCATTGCCGAATGTTGCTGTATCGACTGCTATGGGACATTTAAGCAGCAGTTGCACATATAACTTAGTGTTTATGGATTCGAATTTCAGTTTATCTCCTCGCCGCAATGTCTTACCGACAAGCGTGTCGTGTTTGATGCCGTTGATGTGTGATACTACCAAAGGTCCGTTGACTTGAACACTTATGATCTCACCGATCGTTAAAGGAAAAATGTACTCATTATTACCGAAAATTTTGGAATATCCGCTTTCATCATAACCACGCCCCACTAGCAGCAGTGGTACCTCTATATGGAGTCGGTTTACATTTTGAACTTTCATAAAGATATGTTTGCGATGAGAACCGTAGCGCGCGCTATGGTAGTGGCGTCCAAATTTGTCTATGGACATTACTCTATCGTCTAACACCTTCTGATCGTAATTCAATAGGTCCTCTGCTTTTGTACTCGTCTTAGTGAATTATTTTTGCATCTCGTAGAGCTTGGGTGATGCTTACGATTTCGTTGGAATGGCCGGTGTGCCCCGCTACCTGAGAGGCTAGTAATATGCGCAGACGATCCACTAATGAATTTGGATCTTTCCAAGGAACAAATTTTACTTTTTTATTGGTTACTGTTAATAACCCAATACCGGTACGCTGCACCCTCGATGCGGCTCTGGTAGGTTGTCTAATGCCGGAGGATGTAGCCAGGTGGCGTACTACTTTCATATATTTTGCGCCGGCGTTGCCGCTTATCCCTTGGGTTGGATCGTAGTTCTTACGGTTTGCGGCGGATCGGTTCACTATGTCATAGTAATTTTCACGGTCTTTGGTTGTATAAGTTATCGGTTTCTTTAAGAACATTAATTCGTAAAAGCCGGGGGTGCCTTTGTATACTATTCTATTTCCGTGATCTGTAATAACCATGTCCTGACCCTCAAAAGTAAGCTGTTTATTCCCAATTGCAAACTTATCAGTGTCTATGTCCCATCGAACTCCATAGTGGAGATCGTACTTGCTCTCTGTATCTCGTATCATTCCCTCGATATATTTTCTAGCTAACCCTGAGAACTGTTCCAGGTATTCCCCTAGAACTTCCGGTTCCATCATTTGTCGCACGGTTTCCCTAGCCTCTGCTACTGAACTTTCAATTGCCGCTTCTTCTTCTTGAACTTCTACCTGTTGCTCCTCATCCGGTAAACTCTCATACAATACTTCTCTGTCAAGAAATCTAGGTGTGGATGTTACCAACGCTGAAGTCGACGGCCCGGGAATGGCAATGTCGGGGGTTGACGCTCGTACGGGGGTTTTGCCATTTCTCGGACGGGGTAGGATAGATGGTGTGGACACTCGTCGTTTGATGGTTCTCAGCATAGGTCCTACTTCTTGCTGTATTGTTTGACCTTCTTCTTGCTTAATGGATGTTAGCAATTCCGTGAGTGGTTGGGAAATTGGTTTAAATTGCTCCGCAAGAGCCGTCTGCGATTCGGCGATATCTGCTTTTAAAGTTTCATATTTCCGCCTGACAGCCTTTCTAGCTTTAATAAGATCGCTTACTAACCGTTTGTCCATGTTGCTATTACTGTCGTTGTTCGTAGACTAATAATTTGTACAGCAGTGGTCCATACCTATATAGTGAAATAACTGTCGAACCCTTTTCTATAACGACCGGCGTTGATTTCGCTTTCTTTGTCGATAACTAAAAATCCGTGATCTTTGATCCAACAGTGGGAACATAAGTTTTTAAACTTTTCGAATGACATGTCTGTGTTTACATGATCATCGTAAATGTGTTTAAGATTGGTGTGGTCTTGCCGGAATACGATTATGATATTCGCATTATCTCGCACCAGTTGTTTCGGGATTGATGAGTAAGTCTGGCAGAGGTAAAAACAATCTATATTTCGATGACGTCCGAAACTAAAATAATCCCTAATTATGCTTTGAGTGTCGCATGCCACATCATCAAACACAATAACAGAATTTTCTTTCGCCTCGTGTGGTTTGATAACCTCACACCCCTCGCTGAATTCGTAGAATCCGATTTCTTTTAGTGACTTCAGGAGTATCTTCAGAAATTTGTATTTAGGTTGGTCAAGGGTTTTGGAATACAAATACAAGTTTTGAAACCGCACCCCATTGCGGTGCACCAAAAGACTGATCATCGCATTGGTTTTCCCAGAGCCGGAAGGACCAATGATCAAACCCCTTTTACATCCTATACCCAGTAAAGTGCCGTGTCGTCTGAACCTCTGTGACATGGAATTTACTGTATGATTTACTACCGGCAGCAAACATTTTTGTTTCACAAGTTTGACGTTCTTCATCGTTTTCGGACGGGGACGAACTAGCTTCTAACCGCGCTGTGCTAAGTATATATCTACCCCTTTGAGCTTCACATCGTCAGTCGCTCTTCGACGAGCGTTTCTTTAAGATGAGTTATACTAGACGTAAAACTCGTAGTCGTCGTCGAATCGTAAGACGGAAAGGTCGCGGTTTGTTGAACACCCTTATTGACAAGTTACCCTTCGAATTACATATACCAGGTTATAAGTTTTGCGGACCTGGCACTCGTTTAAACAAACGGCTTTCTCGAGGTGATCGAGGAAGAAACCCTCTGGACGAGGCTTGCAAGCAACACGACATCGCATACTCACAATCTAGCAATCTTTCGACGCGTCACGCGGCGGATAAAGTTCTTGCACAGAAAGATTGGGAACGCGTTAAAGCAAAAGACTCTACTCTTGGAGAAAGAGCGGCAGCTCTTGCAGTTACAGGGATTATGAAAGGGAAAACCAAACTCGGCATGGGAGTCTCCCGGAAACGAAAGCGTACAGAACCCATTGCTGTTATGGAAACACCCCGGAAACGAAGACGTACACTACCTATTGCAGCGCAAAAATTTGGTACGGGGATATCTAGAAAACGGAAGCGTACACTACCCACTGCTGGTGTGACGGTCCCCCGAAAACGAAGGCGTACATTACCTATTGCCGCACAAAAATTTGGTACGGGAGTATCTAGAAAACGGAAGCGTACACAACCCACTGTTGGTGTAAGAGTCTCCCGGAAACGAAAGCGTGCACTACCTATTGTCGGTATTGCGCAAAAATTTGGTACGGGGGTATCTAGAAAACGGAAGCGTACAAGGTGTAGTAGGCGTAAACGTATTGGAGGCGCGGTCGTTTTTAAATCGCGAAGGAAACGCCGAATTCGTTCTAGAGTAGTACCTGTTCCCAAGAGAGGAGGTATATTGCCGCTTGTACCCATACTTGCTGCATTAGGAGCATTGGGGTCTCTCGGAGGCGGTGCTGCAGCAGTCGCTAAAGCGGTTGGCGACTCAAAGGCTTCTAAAAAGGATCTCCAGGAAAAAGAGCGACATAACAAAGCTATGGAATCCATTGCTCGAGGAAAAGGGCTATATCTACGACCGTATCAGTCAAAAAACTACCGTTGAAGCTACCACGCCGAGCGTTGACGAACATCGATATTGCACAGTACGTTAAACGCTTAGAAATTCCCCATTTTAGGGGGATATTTATGCGAGATGCTCTACCCGACAAAATTCGTCAACGAGAATGTGGTGTTACTAACTTAGACGATGATGTTGGACCTGGCACACATTGGACAGCCTACGTTAAAGCTGATCGATTTGTTCTGTATTTCGATAGCATAGGTCGCTTACAACCTCCTCCCGAATTAGTAAACTACCTTCGCAGCGATGGTAGCAACAACACAATTATGTACAACTCTAATAGATATCAAAAACTCGCATCATACACATGCGGACATTTGTGTCTCAAATTCTTATATAACTTTGCGAAACCGCTTTTGTCGTCAGTTTAAGTGCCGCGCTTCATTATGTCCAGTATATTCACTCTTACGGGAGATTCATCTGTTCTTACTGCAAATTTTGACCCTCCCATTTTCTTAGACGATGGTAGCGAATACGTCTTGGGATTGTTAAGTTTCGAAACCTACTATACTATTCCAAACGTTAGACTTCCCAACAATGAATTTCATCTTGTTGGAGAACCTCCTATTATTATACCGGAGGGAGCATATGAAATTACCGACATTGCTGAATTTTTACATAACCAACTCGATTCTGATGCGGGTGTTAAACAGGTACTGCTACGTGGAAACAACAGCACCTTAAAAACCGAAATAAAGTCCACCGTTCCAATCGACTTTCAAAGCGACAATACTATCCGGGACATGTTAGGCTTTGAGAAAAAAATTTATGCTGCAGATAGGTGGCACACAGCTGAACATGTTACGAAAATTTTGAACATCAACTCGATTCTTATTCATTGCAACATCTCCGTTGGTTCATATAAAAATGGTAAGCCCGGCCATATCATTCACCAATTCTTCCCCATAGTACCACCCGGGTACAAAATAGTGGAAACCCCTAACCCTGTCATCTATCTACCGATAAGCACGAAACAGATCACTAACTTAACTATTAAAATACTAGACCAATCGGATAATCCTGTCAGTTTTAGTAAGGAGACCGTTACGGTAACATTACATTTAAAGAAACTGTAATGGGTTTTCGATTCACCACTCCGTACCACCCCTGCTTTACTTCCTATAAGAATCGTCGCCCACACCCTCGTAAGATCAGTACGGCTTCGTCCACCACGCAGCTAACTAAAGCAAACAGAGACTTCTTGCGGTCCTTAGGCTTTACAATAGTGTAATGAGTATTTTAAATATTGGAGAGCGAGTCCTCGTCGACACTTCTATCATTAGCAATCAATTGCACACACATCAACCGTATACAAACCGTTTTGACTATAACGATGAAATTCGAATTCCAATTCCCGAAGATATGTCAACTCTTCCCGGCCTGAGCTATCTGTACCTAGAGGGAAAGTTGCGGAAGGAAAACGGTGAAGTTACAACGGCTAAATTCCTTAACAATGGTTTGGCTCACTTATTTAGCGAAATCCGATACGAAATCAATGGCGTCGTTGTCGACTCTGTCACCAAATCTGGTATTACGTCTACTCTTAAGGGATATGTGTCCTACAGTTCCGCTGACGTTAAAAAGCTTCAAAATGCAGGTTGGTTTGCCGGCGGCGATCCTCCCATTACCGATCAGGAAGGTAACTTTAGTGCCTGCATACCGTTGAGAATGCTGTTAGGATTCGCCGAAGATTATGGTAAAGTAATACTTAACATCCGACAAGAACTCGTATTAATTCGCAGCAATACCGATGCCGACGCCGTATTCAGTGCTACTGTAGGGGAGACGGCTAAAGTTACGATTGACAAACTATATTGGAAGGTTCCTCATATCACTCCAAGTCTTGCTCAAGAATTAGCCCTTACCAAATACATCGATAAAAATATTGACACTCAAGTCGCATTTCGCAGCTGGCAGCTTCATATCATACCCGGTGTTCATGCTGTGACTCAACATTCTCACGCTATCGCTACAAGCACAAAATTACAAACCCCCAGATATGTCATCGTAGGGTTTCAATCAGGTCGTTCGGGGCTAATCGCTAAAGACAATGCTAATTTCGATAAAATTGGTCTTACTAATTTCCGAGTTTATTTGAACACCGAAAGATTCCCATACGACAATTTACATAACAATTATGCACTCAATCATTACGCAACATTATACGACATGTATTCCAAGTTTCAATCATCTTATTATAGCAAAATCGATGAGCCCTTCTTCTCCCGCCATGACTTTGCAGACAAGGCGCCCATTGTTGTAATCGATTGTTCCCATCAAAAAGACTACCTTCATGCAAACGCTGTCGTTTTTCGTGTTGAATTTGAAACTTCCGCTAACGTGCCAGCCAACACAACTGCGTATTGTCTCGTTCTTCACGATCGGGTTTTTACTTACAACGCATTGTCAAAAGCAGTTAAACAACTGTAATTTCGCAAAACACTTCATTTGCACCTCGACTTTTAGCGTAACTACACCATGCTCCCTATACCTAATACGATGAAGATCATTATCGATATTCAAGGTTTTAAGACGTCCGATAAGCACTTTACCCCAAAAGAATTGGCCTCCTACGACGGTACCGCAGTATCTCACCACATTTTTAAACCCCCTTTCGCCCTCCATTCCTTAACACCACATTTACAACAACAAGCCCACTGGGTAATGACTAATCACCATTGCATCGACTGGAATGAGGGATTTACTCCAGGATACATGTTTCCTGCAATCTTGCGACGTCTTCTGCAAGGTGCCACCGAAGTATATGTGAAAGGTCGAGAAAAGGCAACGTTTCTACGCCGCTTTACTACCATCCCAATCATCGAAGTGGAAGAAAGACCGGCCCTCACCCCATCACAACCCGCTTGTTTATATCATTCCAAACCGATTTGTTATTGCGCTTTATCTAACGTGTATCATATTTATAATCACTACATAATGGAATAAAAAAACCTTTTTAATTTTTATTGTTTTTTTATTTGTTTACAATATATATAGTTTAACTACATGGATTAAACATCTACGTACTAGTGGAAAAGCGTTCTACATAAATTGTCTGCCTATGTTCGGCGCACAAGACGTCTCGCAGTACTTCATCCATAGTAAGTATCCTCCGATGGAACCGCAACCTATCCACACCTGCCCATTCCCACCGTCCTTTTCGAGCTTCTCGATACGCATACGTCCACGTATGCAAATTATAAATCTTATTCTTCGAGTCGTCAAACTGCACGCTCTTCTTCATTTTCCTTCCTCTCTATAAAGGCTTTTACTTCACACATATGCCATTTTAGGCCAAGACTATCCATTAAATCTACAAGGAGGCCTTCATTTATGGCTCCGTCTAAGAATAGTTGACCGACAGCTGCACCATTTTTGTACTGTTTTTCTTTTTTATACAACTCTTCGTCACTGAATCCGGAACGTCCTAACCCATATATGACTTCGTGCGACGCTTCAAAAGCTAAATCCTTTAACGAACTCACTAATCGTTCAACCGCACTAGGTACGTCTCTTGCAACCGGTCGAGCAGCCTCTCTATAATTCATCCACATGACTACACTGCCAACTGACGACTCAGGGCTTCCACTTCGATGTCGCACTTTACCATAGAACTCGCGAACGTTAGCACTTCCACCATACACGCAGTCTTTTCAGAGTTCTCCTCCAGCTGATCCACTACAGACCATACATTTACTAAACAGTCTCCACAAAGGTTTGCTACACCCTTCACTATCTCTTTATAGAAACTCTCAAAGTGTAACGCTTTTAATTGTGCGAATCGCACTTCCACGAGTTTCTGCAAGCGCCACAATTCTTCTACAGTTTCGCTCGCTAAACGCACCTCTGACAAGCCCACTTCCTCCAATTTGATTATTTTCCTTGTCTGGATCGCTTCAAATACAATGCTCTTCTTCCCTATTTCCAGAGCTGGCCACTCACCGTCGAGAGAATAGAAGTAGTTGGAAATCACTCCCTGATTTGCAATCAGGGCTGTCCACTCCCATTCATTTAACTGCACCCAGTCATTTTTGGCACCCCGTATTATAATACTTGGGTTAAATTGCGAACTCCAATCAAACCCTACACTCACGTACTTAGAACTTGATTTATTTAATTTGTACGTCCTACTATTCAGAAGTTCTGGACAGAACAGTGGTTGCGGCTTTCGTGCTTTATTACTCTGAACTACCTCGATAGCTTTCAACAAGGCTTCCATTTCTGCACGACTATCGGATGCTACTACCCTTGCAGACTCTTCTACGCGCTTTTATTTTCACATTTCCAAGGTTATATGTGGTAGGAGGTGAGCGTAAACGCAACCTTGAAGTCATGTTTACTGCACTACCTTTTTGGACTCAACAATTATGGGAACCTTGAGTTGAAATTCCACATATAACATATTTGGCTTGACTGCCCAAAATTTTAGCATATCACCCCTTTTTAATGTCATCCCAATCATTTCGCGAAAGTTATATGACCCCAACTTGTTGATATAAATTTCGGTATTTTCGGGATAAAGTAAGACGTTTGTTATTTCAGCTTCACGGAAGGGAATAGTATATTCGATGTCACCATGCGGTAGGATGTACCATCTATCATAATTGACGGCAATGGATACTAGTTGTAAATCTCGTTCATAATATAAAGGCTCGCTTAGCTCTTCAACCACAAACACCTGCGGGTGTGACGTGGAATTCGCATGCATATGTTTGCCAAATTTATCGATAGGCATTGCTCAAGCGTCGAACTGGATATGAATACTGAAAGCGTGGGCTTCTACTTATAAAATATCAATAATCATAGACGTCGCTAGGAGTGCAATAAAAACACAGACACCTTTATATACATATATTTAATTAAACCAACAATAAGTAATATATACTACATCCCCATCTGCTAGCCGAGCGAGAAAGCGCTGGATGGGGACCTCTACATGCCGCCGCCACCACAGGAATGGGTCACCCTCGTATGTGGTGGGTAGCGTCCTCAGGAGGGTCGACTGCCATAGGCGCTCGCTTCCAAGACTCATGGAATAGTCTATTGTTACGGCAGCCTGGAGTTGACGAGCTGATGGAGGTCTCGGTTCGGAGGTGATGAAGTATTCAAACTCCTTGTAAAATGTAGGAGCATCTTCAAAGAGCGCATCAACAACAATATCAGGCATGATGACTGGTAGCCGTGGTGGAAAAACGTTACGCTTTATATGTGAATCTCAAGGTAAGACCCTTGACCTTCTACGTTCCCATCCTTGACTACGCTCCTATATTAAGTTGCCTGTTTTCTGTAACAGTCATCATAATCCTCCAGCACCTACCATAATCATCAAGCAGCTATGGCAACTAACTTTAAGAATGCAGAACAATTTTACCGTCATTTTCGCCGGTTTTTGGCTAGTTGCCCTCCAGCATCCTCTCAACGGTCTCTCCAGGCAGTGGTCACAATGGAGTACCCCTTGAACCTACAAGGAGAGACCCTAGCGGAGACGGACGTGGCCTGCAGTCTTCGACGGATCGTCAGCTGTGTGGTGGCAGACCAACATCTTCAAGCCAGTGGACCGGTACCTAGGCCTACTGGAGGATGGGGAAGTTACATATATAACTTATACTTGGAAATAAATAAATATATTTAGAAATATTTCTGTGGTTTTATTTTAAAGTTTCGAGATTGTGACCTTGAATTGTAGAATATAAAACTTTCACAAACGTGTGCGTAGTTAGTTGCCATCATGAGCTCAGAACCTCGACATCCAGAATTTGGAAGCTACTCCAAACGGCTACGAACATTCGGCGATTGGAGTCGAGGTCAAACTCCAGAATCGCTAGCAGGTGCCGGTTTCTTTTGCATCAGCGATACGATTAATTGTGTACAGTGTTTCTACTGCGGAGTTAAAATTTCTGGTTGGGAGCGCAATGACAAACCCCTATCTGAACACCTCCGTTGGTCACCCAACTGCAAAATTGCCAAGGTCTACCAGCAATTACAAACCATCGAAGACTTGACTTATCAACTTTTCGATGCGTTGCATTTTTCCCCAGGAGTAGATGTGGCTGGCAACAATGGAACGGGTGCGGCCGACAAAACAAAAGGTTGCTGTTGTCATAAGTGATGCAAAGTGCGGCGCCAAACCATTCACTAGTTGCCATCGACTTGTTGAACATGCTACCAATACAATTTTTGGTTGCTCTCGCTGCAGTTCATGATGGGATTCTCTACGTCCTTCAACCGCCGCGGTGCAGTTCAGCTTCTTTCGCCTACAATGATGGAGTGCACAACGTGACGTGGCGTAAAATGGATACCAGTTCCTTGACAACTATTTCCGTTTTTAAAATACAAGTGAACAACTTTACTGAACATAACGTTTTAACGTTCAAGATAAAATACCATTTCCCTTCATATGCGGTAGATACGAATTGGCAAACGATTTTGCTAAAAAATAAACCTGATGTCTTGAAGAAGCTGCTCTCGCCCGCGGATAATTCCTGCTGTATATCTACTATTGTTTTAAGCACTATTTTATTCGCTCTAATGTGTATGTCTGTAACGTATTTCTTAATCTGTTGGTATTATAATCATTTAGTCTAGCCACTACTGTAATTACTCTTTGTATGTGCATCTTAAATATAACTTTTTTTATTAAATTATGTGTATCTTTCACTCTACGAAGGTGCTCTGGATGAGTAACCAAATCTTCTATCAGACTCGATGGTCTAGAGGTAAAGATACCCTCGGCTGCAGATTGCGGATATACAGGGAGACCTAGGTTCGAATCCTAGTCGAGTCATAATTTAGACATGAAGTATCCTAGGCGTTTACTTCATGCCTAATTTTTTAAATAAATATGTTAAGCGCAGTCTGTTCTAAGCACTACTTAACTCTTTCTATGCCCTTGGCCGTAAACGCGATCTTGACCTTGAATTTTTTTAAAGTAGCCTCAACCTCGAACGCGGGTTTGACCTTGAACGTGGCCTCGCTCCGAACGTGGCCTCGCTTCGAACATGGCCTTGGGCTTGCACGTGGCCTCGCCTTGCATGTGACCTTGGGCTTGACCGTGGCCTCGCCTTGAACGTGGCCTCGCCTTGCATGTGACCTTGGGATTGAACGTGGCCTTGGCCTTGAACTCAAGGCCAAGTGGTGGGGGGAGGTTCCAGAACCATCCACTTCCCTCTACTCATTTTTTACACTCTTTTTGACACCCATTATCACTGCATTCTTCGCCGGCACATTTTTGTCATCTTTTTTTTCCTTTACATTGTCGACTAGTATGGCCATAATGCAAGCACTTAAAACATTGGACCACCGGATACACGTAAGGGTCTACGGGAAAGTTTACCATATTTATTTTTACATTTTCGGGGATTTTACTTCCTAGAAAAGTCAAAACTACCATTTGTCTATCCACGAGTGATGTTGGTTTAGATATTTCGTCGTATACTTTACGTTTCATGCGTTTAACTTCAGTGATCTTAATATTTGATTTTATAGCATTACTAATATAATCCTCCGTGAAGAAAGTGTCTACCATTCTGATCACACCCTTTTTATGAGTGTAGTATTTAGGAATGTAAGCTACAAGATTATTTTTTTAAATAATTTCATGGTTGATTAAGGCATTAGCTGAATCAAACGATTTAAAAATAATTTTTACGCGATTTAAACCTAACGGCTTAATATCAAAAACATTATTCCTAAACTGTTCATTTTCTAATAAAAAATGGCCCACTCTGACCGGGAATAATCGGCCCAGGTTTTTCTCTTTATGTTCTAAAAGGACAAAATATGGGCTTGCATCTGTTGATTGGTATTTATTTGATAAATCGAAATTTATTTCCTTCTTAGTTTCATCAATCTGTATATCCGGGGGCGGTTTATCACCGTCCGAATCTTCACTCATTATTACTAGTTAGAAAATATTTCTAATAAATTTCTAGAATTCTTTATTTATATATTTTAAGTTTAAAAATAAAAATAACTAATTATGTTTATAACGAACCCAAAATACGTTTTTTTCCTACACTCTCACAGAACGTGCGTTCTTTACCAGCGATTGAACAAGACTGTGGACCTGATAGTTATTTTGCTGTTTAATACTTAACTTTGCTAACAAAATAGATTTTAGAGAAACATGTTGTTGGCAAAAAAATTTATCTACAACTGCTTGGATAAAGACTTATTACGTCATTCATTTGACACTATTTACGTTATGTAGTAAAGTTCATTACACCACTAGTGGTGTAATGGCTTCAATACCTAACTAAAATAGTGTCAAATGAATGACATCAGGACATTTTCCTACTAAAATATTTTTGAAAATGACAGATTTGACATTTCTCTTAATGCACTTTTCTCAATTTTAGGCAGTCGTAGATAAAATTTTGTACAATACATGTGTGATAATGTACCATTAATATACTTGTGTACTTACATGATGCTCTTATCTCACTTGTATAGTAAATAACTATTATTTAACCTTCATACACGGCATGACAAAATCACTACTACTTACTTAAGTATACGATGTTTGCCTAAGGCCCTGGTACACGTGGATTCCGTATGTGAGTTACAGTATGCGGGATACAGAATCGCAGTCTGTTCAGACGCGCCGACTGTATATGAGACGCGGGCCTTCAGTCACTTGCGAGAACAGTCCAGTGCCGTGCTGTTATGGAATTAGCATTGTTGTTCTTTGTTTCTGTCGAATTAGTCTAGATGTGCTGTATTCAAAGACAGAGATTGGGCTCCACTAAGCTAATAAATATTTCATTGTCAAATAATGTACCCTCCATGATCGTTGTATAGCAACGAACGCACTGCTTATTCGATTTAAATGAAAGTTGAAGAAAATCTGCTAGACCTATGATATGATATAGTGCATTCTGGCTTGCAAAAGTATGCATGTCTGAACGACTTCATATGCTGTAATGGTAAATCGGTACCCGAGATACAGAATTTGTCGCCGGCGGCCGAAAAAGACAGATACCGAAATTCTGCAGCGCGATAGTGTATGCGTTGCTGAATGCCCTTATGAACAGCTCCATTCGAACGCGTGTATTCTCTGTATCTGGGATACCGGTATCTCACATACAGAATCTACGTGTGTCCAGGACCTTAAGCTAGCGAAAATGAAACTGATTATTTCGTTTTGTCACATAAAAGTGCGAGCAAAAACTGCTAATGTGCACATATGGTCTCGTGATAATTTAGAAGTAAAGTAAGCGATTCAAAATTACGTATCAATAGGTTTTCATCGACATAATAGCTTCCATTTCCCATTCTTTGCCTATTTTACGCCTATATACTGTGTGACATTCTCTTCTTATAGGTAGCGCTGATCAAAGTTATTCCAAGATAATTATTACCTTTTGGGGCGATTTTTCCACTTCAAACTTCAACTTCAAAGTTTCTGCCGTTTTTTTATATTTCATATTATTAGCATTAGGTGGTAGGTATGGAGCTCATGACGATGCTTTATTATTTCTACTACTAGTCTGTCTATAGCTTCAGCTTCGTGCTTTTAATTCTGTTTATTAACGTGCACATCTCTTCCAATACTAGATGTTCGCCTTCCTGGTTCTATGCCCCTTTCAGATGCATCCGTGTATACTTCCTTTTCGGGTTTCTTTCTGTGCGTCATTTAATAATAAGAATAATAAGTGGTCTTTATTGCGTTCACAAATTACAAAGGAAAAAGCAAAAAAAAACAGTATTCAATATGCAAACGGCGAAGTTCAGATGTCATTTCGTAGTAATGGCTCTGTTCTTCCACTTAACCGTAATTGATATAATTAGCAAAAAATATATATTTATTAATAACGTTAATGTGCTTGATGCGTATTATAAAACAATTGCATACAAAAAAATGCAGTAACACAAGAAAGGACCTAGTAAAATAACGAAAAAATAAAAAAGAAGTAACTAGTAGATCAATAAACACACTACCAGGAATTAAAATTTGATGGCTGGTTTACTGATTTTCAAGTAAATCATCATGCTAAAGACGTTTGAAACACTAAGTGTCTAAGAAAATAAAGAAAGGGAGTTATCAATTTTGACAATGTTATATAAAAAAGAGCGTTCGTATACACTTGATTTGTGAGCACACTCAAAGTTAAAAGCCCTTTACTCTTTATGTTGATATTGTGAACGTTAGTTCTGTATCGTAGTTTATTTTAGAGGTAATCAGGAGTTTTTGAAGTTACCAGTGTGTAGGATAAGCAGGCAAAATGCAGTGACCTACGATTTTTCATGTTCAACCATTTAATTAGAGAGAGTTTGTCGGATACATGATCGAACTTTCTTAAGCCAAAAATAAATGGTAAACATGAGTTTTCCACTCTTTTGACATCAATACTGTCTAAACAAGAACCATATACTGTATCAGCGTAAGTAAAATGTGACAGAACCAAAGCATCAGATAAACAGATTTTTGCGGTTTGAGACAAAGAATTCCTATAGAGATATAGGTTTGTCGAGTCATATAAACTTTTTGAATGTATTTATTTATGTGGTCTTTGAATCTAAAGTTATGGTCGATAATTAAGTCCATATTTTTACAAGAGCTTTTAATAGATAGCCGAGTATTTTCTATGCAGATATTTACCAAAGGCAAGCCTCGCTCTCGTATGGAAGATTTACCAAAAAGCACAACATTTGATTTTTGCGAGTTAATGATAAGTCAGTGTTTTCTCGAGAGATCAATGAGATTATGTAAGTCACTGTTGATTGCTTGGATAGCAGTTTGTATGTTTGAGATGTCAAAGGACAGATAGAGCTGCGTATCATCAGCATAAAAATGACAGCGGCATAATTCAGCAGAAGTTATAAAATCAGATGTATAACTGATATACAAAAGGGGTCCCAGTATGGAACCTTGCGGAACAACTGCTGTTACTGTTCTTAGATTAAAGATTTTATCATGAAGTGTAACTTGCTGATATCTACCGCTGAGAAAGCTAGCCAACAAATTAACGGCGTCCTTATTAAAACCGAAATAGTGTAGTTTGGCTAAAAGCAAATCATGATCAATCATGTCAAAAGCTTTGAAATAATCTTACAGCCAGTCTTATAAACTAATCTGACGTTAACTTTAATTCACTGTTAAAATAAACAAAAGCGCATCAAAATTTGTTTACTAATGAATAAAATGTCATAAGCACTAACGTTTTGATGCGCTTTTGTTTATTTTAACAGCGAATTAAAGTTAACGTCAGATTAGTAGCCTTTATAAGACCGGCCGTAAAAGTGTTAAAATTGTTAGCATACTTTTGTCCGTGGCGGTGAGAATATCATCAGTAATACATAGTAAGAGCAGTGAGGCAACTGTACCCTGGTGTGAAACCAGATTGAGTAGGAGCTAAAATGTGTTGTGTATGTAGGTACTGGCGGATTTGTTTTATCATAATTTTCTCCAATAATTTTGAAACAGCTGCTAGAATACTGATAAGACGTAGGTCCTAACAACTGGAAGGTGAATTAACCTTGGGGTAAAACTTCCACTACTTTCCATGCACTAGGAAAGTACCCATTTAATATATATGAGTTAATAATGTTTAGCAAATAGAGAACCAGAAAAGGACAACATAGTTTTATCATGGCTATACCTATATTGTCTATCCCAACAGAGTTAGACTTTATTGTGGATAAAACATTCACTACGTCTTTTTCGGAAGCAAGAGTAAAGCTGAACGTATTCGTTAGATTTGATACCAAGTTAGAATTGTAATAATTGAGAAGCTTATCATCTGGCACTGCTTTATTTTTGGCAACTGAATCTTAAAAAAATCATTAATATTGTCAACACTACCAATATGTTCAGGAATATCCGAATATTTATATTTACTGTAGATATCGAGAGTATTCAACGCCTTCCAAAAATGTTTACTGTTAGTTACTCCTGCAATACTCATATAATTATATTTTTCTCGCTGCCGGTAATGAAACTAATTTATACATGCTTAGATACAAAACATGAAAATAGCAAATATCATTCGTGTATTATTTTTCCTAGACGACGGAATGTAAATATTGTCATTTTTTCTATAGCACATGTTAAAGTGTGCTTTTATCAACTCAAAACAATAGGTCAAGTTTTACTTTAACAGCAAGGGTAGATAAAGTAGCACTTGAACATCAAGGATAGATAAAGTAATTTAATTTTCTAACTTTTGTCTAAATTAAATATGACAGTTTCGTATTATCGTAGCATCCCAATCTAGCTACTGACATTTTGAAATGTGATTGACTGTCCTTATTTTCTTTTGAAATTGTTAAAGTTCTTGCTATAGAAAAAAATATTGTATTATACACGACGATAAAGTTATTACTATCCACTCTTGAATCATTAACGTCTCGACTTCGTCTCGACGTTAAACGATTCACTCGTGGATAAAATTTAACTTTATCGCCTTGTATAATAAATTACCATTACATTCCTAGGAAAATAAAAAGAGTAAATCAAGTTGATTTATTATCACAGGATTGAACAAAACAGATTAACAATTATTAGTTATTTGTTAAAATTGAATACAAAAGAACAATTTGAAAAAGATGAATTTTTCATAACACCTTCATGTTCTAATAATTATTTTGATTTTTTCTCAAATTGGGCTGTAATGGTTTCTATTGTTTCTGAAGGCCTTTGAGCAAATCTTATTTGAAGTGAAGTAGACATTTCCACCGAAGTTAAAGTCAGAGGGTCGGCTTCAATTTGAGAAGTTGGCGGCGTTGAAGATACACAACTTTTCTTATACAATATTTGATCAGCAACATCTAGTTTATTCTGAATAGACTCCGCCACATAGTTTTCAGCTACTGTGGAGGATTTCCATCCTCCGTGTCTCTTCAGACTTAAAATGTCTGCCCCGGAGTCCACTAGCAAGGTAGCAGAAGAACGCCTAAAGCAGTGTCCCGTGCACAAATTGGCGTCTGGTAAATTTAGAAATCCCGCAATAATTGACGGCATTTTAGAAAACGTATGCTTTCCCACAGGTTGGTTGCAGCATTTTCCACTTTGATAACGCAAGAAAAAGCGCGAACTGTTAGCTACCTTCTTTCGAATTTCGTAATATTTTTTGAAGTAGGTTTAAGATGTAATTTTAAAGATTTTATCTCTTCAAATAATTCTATTCCATCTACATCTGATTCCTTTCTAGAATCATCTAATATATTAAAATAAACGTTAACTTTATAATAATTTTTTGGATCAATAATTATTGGTTCATCGCTGTGTTCATAATCAAATTGTCTGGGTTTTCTACGTGGTCTAACAGACTGAACAGCAGGGAAATTAGGTTCAATACCGAGTTCATCCGCAAGTGTATTAGCGTCAGTAAGAACATTATTAAATTCTTCATTTGATCGAAGAGCTAAGAAAAAATCTAACAAATTTTTAAAATGCTCTAAGCAAGTTTTTATATTTATAGTAGGATTTTGCATCATCGTGCTCAAAACATTAATTTTGATTAAAATATTGTACCAAATAATTGTTGATCACAAAAATTTATAACTCTGAATTTTTAATGCCAAAGATTTGGCTTGATGTGAAGCACTGTGGTCTTGTACGGATAAACGATCTTCAATTACTTCTACCAATGCATCATATATTTGCCCAATTTGGTAACGCAGGGGCTTCACAGCGTCTATTCTACTAGACCACCGTGTATCACTAAGTGGTTTTAAATTTAAATTTGTTGTGTGTTTTTTCAGAATTGACCATCTTTTTACGGACGCAGAAAAAAAAACAAATAATTCTTGAACTATATCAAAATAACCAGAAGTCTCAAAAGAAACTTTAGCAGCATCGTTCACTACTAAATTTAATGTATGGGCTGTGCACGGCACAAAAAATGCTCGCGGATTTATTTCTAAATTTTTTTTTTTGCAAACCATTATGTTTGCCGCGCATATTTGCCCCATTATCGTACCCTTGGCCACGCATGTCGTAAATATTTAAATTCAACTTTGAAAGTAAATTCATTAAAAATTCACTTAAACCCACTCCAGTTGAATCATTAATAGGACAAAATTCTATAAAATGCTCGCGTATTTCAATTTTTTTTTTGAGGACTCATTCAACATTGTAAATCTAAAAATTATAGTCATTTGTTCGATATGACTAATATCCGGTGTACAGTCAAGAATGATAGAATAGTATTTACATTTTCTAATTAAATCCAAAATATTATTTCTAATTTTGTTACCAATGACATCTATTATTTCATTCTGAATTTTGCCCCCTAAATAATTTACCATTCGTGTTTCATCTTTTTGTGACTTTTGAGTCCGAAGCACATGTTCTGACATAACAGAATCAAATTTTGAGATCATCTCAACAGCTTTTAAAAAATTACCGTTATTGCTTTCAAATAATTTATTAGATTGCCCGCGATTGCCCGATTGACACTGTCGTGACAAATATTGTATTATTAAAATTATTCTCTCAATCACAGCATGCCAGTGCTTTGCTTCTGCATTCAACAAACGTAGTTGCGTCTGGTTTACAGTTTGTTCTTTTGATAACAATTTTATAAGTTCTAACTGATTTTTAACATTTGCATTGTGAGTATCACTTTTTTCGTGCCTTGAAATCAATAGTGACAAATGCTGCCAGTCAGAAACACCTTCCTTTTGCGAAAAATTGTTTTTAATTTTGCCAAATATTGTACAACAAAAGCAATAAACTGCATTATTTTGTATTGAATAAACTAACCACGGTCTATTAATTTCTTCTCCATTTGGAAGAGAACGGTAGAAATATTTTTTCGAAAACCTTCGACCATTTTCATTAGTTGGGAAATTAAATTGCGTTACCTGAACAGGCCCTCTTTCGACTAAAATTTATGTTAATGTTGTTGATATTATCTCAGGCCACTCTCCAGGATCATCTGAGGTTGCTGTATCCTGCTGCGACTGCTGTGAATCTGATGAGCAGCCAAATTTCTTTAGTTCAGAAAGCCTTGATGAGGATGACGTGCTGGCTTCTTCAGCGTCACCAACTTCTCTTCTCTCTGGTTTTGGAGACTCCGAGTCAGATGAAGTCACCTTCTCTTCCCCAGATTCGGAATCTTCCCTCATAATTTCCATTTCGACTTCTTGGACGCACGGCTCATTAAGTGGCCCGGAAAGAGAACTAGCTTGATTCTAATGCTTCCGCTGACACATTTTCTGGCTTCAAATATTTTTCTAAAGTATTGGCCAGTTTTTTCTTTTCTTCTTTTTTTTGTAGACTTTGTTTTCGATACTGAAAACCCGACAGCCTTTTCGTTTTTCTGTTCTAGAAAAATTCTAACAATTTTATTACTTAATAAAATTTAAGAATATGTAGGTAACTATCTGTGTATTGATTGATATATGATTGATATGTATGTAGGTACTTACCATATTTATAACTTTTCTTCAACTTTCTTCAAAACACAATCATTAACAAAATTAATTTTCTCTACTCGATCTTCTCTGCAGCCAATTCAAAAATTAAATGACCAAATAATTATCATTGCACCCATATGACCACAGCATTAATGCAAGCATCATATAATAATTATATTTCTTAAAATCAGCTTTAAACAATTAGGTACTTACCGACAAAAGAGATCGCCGACACCCCGATCAAAAATAATATAAATACCTACTTCATAAATACGATATGTTTCACAGTCAATAAAAGCCGCCAGCCGCCAGTTTTCTGAAAAGTCACGTTTTGTTGCTTCTGATAAATATCCGGCTTTTTTGTAATCATTGCATAAAGATGCATGGAAAGCGTTCCTTCAAGTTGGCTTCGTTTTAACAATTAGCCGCCACGGAATAAAAACTAACTTCGAGAATTTACATAAACAATAATCCATGTAACCATATTATCAGGTGTTCATTTCCACAATAAACATTTTTATACCTATATAGGTACATATTTTTGAACTTCTAAAATTTGTAAAGTAAAAAAAATTGTACATTTTTTTTTTTTTGTAATTTGCATATAATTTTTAAACCTTTTTGGCCGCCTCTGAATCTGGCCGCCCGTGTGCGGTGCACACATTGCACACTGGCTTGGCGCGGCCCTGTGGCTACCTATTTTGTTCACGCGGAAATCCAAAACGCTCGGCGAGCGGCAAAATGATGAAAACGCACGCTCAGCGGCAAATGTCAATTTTCTGTTGTCAAATGACAGTGAGAAAAATGTACTTTCGATGTCAGTCGTCGAAAAAGATAATTTTCATCTGCAGCCTCGTCTATGAATTTCGTAATTTGCTCTCGTGTTAACACTTGCGACTTTTTGGGTTGGTAGCCTTAATGTTTCCGCTTCAAAAAACCCAGTAGTTTTAAAAACTTGGAAATGTCCACATTATCTTTATAGTTCAGTGTTGTCTTTAGCATAGAATATTCAGACCAAAGACTTGCTGACGATTTTAGTTGTTCCGATCTTTCCAGCATATAAGCCAGCATCACGTTTTCCGACACACATACCACATTTTTTCTTCAAACACCACTTTTTAAAAGTTTCGTACGTGAATTCATACCTTGCTCTGGATTTTTTCGGCAACAAACACTGCGAAGCAATGTTAGCAGCTTCATCAATATCCATTTCTGAAATTTTCTTGACACGTTTTGCTTTGTTTAAATTTGTCACATCGGGTTACCCTAGATACGCACATACAGGCAACCTAGATGAGAGTGACGACTGTCCAAACTAAGGCAAACATTTCATGCAAATTTGAAGAAATTTTCAACGGCAGCGGCTCGTACTCACTTGCCTTGAATGTTAACATGTCTTTACATTCCTTGTTACTTAAATAACTATTCTTAAAAGCTAAAATAGCTTAGCAAGTAACTTTGATTAAATGAAATGACAAATGACAAAATATAGTTCAAATACCCAAAATTTACAAATAGTTGGACCAATACGCTTAATCGCCTCCACATTTTAATTACCCATTTTATTGCACATATTATCTAATTTTCGCATGGTATTTATGTAGAATCTCTTATTGTCCTTATTTATTACTATTGTCCCATCGCGAGTCCATACGTTTTTGAGAGTGAACCGCTCCGTTGCGTTGTTAAATAAATTAACCCGGGACTTCGTCAAATCTTCCCCGATCATTGTTTTGCAGCATCTTAATTTTCTTTGTCCGGCGAATACTGCCGACCGGTACCGATGGGTTACAAATTTTACAATGATAGGCCTTAGAGATTCGACTTTCTTAACTGGCCCGACCCTGTGACACCGGTCTATGTTATCTGGAGTGATGGAAACATCCAGTTGATTGGTGCACATTTGCAGAATGGCTTCTTCCACATCTTCACCAGGTTTTTCTTGATTCCGAATATCCTTAAGCTGTTCCGTCTAGTGTATTATAATAGTTATAATAGTAACACTTTATTACCAAAATATACACAAAGCATAGAAAATATAGAAATACAGGGTGTATACAAATTGGCGCAAAAGCTCCAGGTAGCGATAGTCCTTGTACAATTCTGAGTCGAAAACCTTAATACAAAAATGCTGGATTAGTCTGCATGAGCCCTCACAAGCGGTAGATAAAAAACATAATTTTTTTCAGGTAAAGTACTTTTTTTGTTTCAAATATGTGAAAGTATCTTTAAGGAAAGTTGTTCAAAATGTACAATTAGGGCCCCATGCAAAATTTCAAAAATATCGTCTGGATTTTATAAAACCGTGTGTACTGGATGAAGTACTTTTGTGTTTTCGACTCAGAATTGTACAAGGAATATCGCTAACTGGAGCTTTTGTGCCAGTTTATATATACCCGGTATAATATGTAATATAATTGTAATCGGTAAATCCAAGCCCACTTCCGAGCGTTAGGAAGATCGACCATTATCTTTGTTAAGTTATTATTAATTATAGTTTATAGTGTGTAGCTGTATTAATTAATTTTAAATTTCAAAAAACTCTTTTAGATTAAATATAGAATGCTTTACCTATTAGCCATTCTTTTAGTTTAGTTTTAAATAATTTTAATGAGCGTGACTGCTTACTATCAATCGGTAATCTTTGAAATATTTTCCTACCACTGTATAAGAGACCTTTCTGACTAAAAGTGTTTTTATATTTTGGTAGCACGATTTCTGTTTTGTTCCTTGTATTGTAATGGTAAATATTGTCATGTTTACTTATTGCTGTTATGTTTTTATGTATGTTGAGTTAATTTCAAAATGTATCAGCTAGTCATTGTTAAAATTCTATTTTCGATAAACTTTTGCTTGCATGATTCTGTTTTTCTCAAATTATACATAATTCTGACTGCTTTCTTTTGTGTTTTGAAAATTATATTTGCAGAGATTGAATTGCCCCAAAACTCGATTCAGTAGGTCATTAAACTTTCGAACTAAGAATGGTACACTAACAAATATTTCCGTTAACTTTGTACTTTAATTGAGTTAAAGCATACACAGCTGTACATAAAGATTTATTTAAGTTAGTGATATGCAGGCTCCAGGATAACGTATCACCAATTTGCAGTCCAAGAAATTTTGTAGTGTTGGTACTTTGTAACTCTCCTATGTTAGTTGTTATGTTTGATAAATTAGGTGATGCTCTGCGAGTACGAAACTCTACTGTGCATGATTTCTTATAGTTAAATTTTAATTTGTTTGCGGAAAACCACTCATTAACTTGATTAATAATACGTGTGGATTCATTTTTAAGTTCTGTGCTGTCTTTACCTTTAACAATGATATTGGTATCATCCGCAAATAATGTAAAAACACAATTACGGATGGTTAACGGTACCCAACATGTAATTAATTTAGGTTGAGATGTATATTTTGTAATGCATCCGTCAGCCTTTTGATGTCGTATTATTACTATCTGTTTACGTATTACCAGATAGGATTGAAACCATTTCAATGGAATGCCACGAATACCATAGCTTTGTAATTTCTCAGTTAAGATTTCGTGGTCTACACAGTCGAAGGCTTTAGATAGGTCGCAAAAAATGCCGCTTATTTCACTGCCATTTTCAAGAATGAATTTGGACGATTTACAATTAGTTTTTCTAAAATTTTGGAAATTACTTTTAATAGCGAGATTGTTCTGTAATTTTCGGTTTGTGTATTAATTTTAAGGTTTTTTTGATAATTATAACGTTTTCCCCATTTTGCAACCCCCAAATGTACCTGGGTTGCAAAAGCCCCACTTCCCGCATTTTCCTAAAAAATACAATCGACCATTAGAACGGCTCCAAACAGCGAAAGTGACGCAAATATTTATGTTATTTATGATAATTATAATGTTTTCCCAATTTTGCAAACCCGAAATCAACCTGAGCTGCAAAAGTCTTAAAACCCCACATATTCATATACATACTGCCAAAAACAAAATTCGACATTTATATCTTTCCCCCTATTTATGCGAACATCCAATTTACTACAAACGCACCTCAACTTCATACCCCTGTAGCTTCGCAGACCCCAAAAACCAGCCAGTACGGTGAGAGTTGGTTCATTCTCTTTCCAACTAGCCTCAAATCGCATTTAGATCTTTCAAAAAATATGCGATGTAACAGCACCGAACGCTTTCGTGTCAAAAAAATCGTTTTAACCCCCGTATTCTTGCCCCCTCGAATTTTACAGTTTCACAGCTTGCACAAATTCTTAAAAACTGTGCATTTTCCAAGCGTCACACAAATCGCTAAAAGAGCACCGTACTAGCGTCACATCTCCAGTTTGTTAAACATTTTCAATGTTAAAAGGACAGACAAGATTTAATAGAACACGAGTTGATGTGGATACTAGAGTATATATTTGCTGTACGTTAAAAAATGAAATTTTTGAAAGAAAAACAATCCAGCGTAATGTATAATAATTTACTACCTACCTACGTATTACTATTTTAGTATTGAAATGTTATGTGGCAGATGTGAAAATCAACATGAAGTAAAATCAGCAAGCCATCCATTTGACAAGATATTTACATTTTTCACGTGTTAATTTCTATAAGACCAATATTACTCAATTGCCTATTAAATTTATTTGGCATCAGTTTGTGACGTCTTTATTCTTCCACACCAGTAAGCAAGCAAGCATGTAAAATAAAGTGGCGTATTCATATCATGTACACAATTCTTATCCAAATTGCAATAAACATTAATATTGAATGCTTTTCTTATGCATTAGTTTTCATTTTCGTTTCTGTCGCCAATTGTCAAATCATTTCAATTTTGTATCCTTAATTTAAAAAGAGATCCGGCAACAATGTACCTATTCAGAAAATATATAGCCTTAAACTGCAAACAACCTAACCTAACACAAAAAGTGTCAAATTCCATGAGGGAGTTTAGTTGCAACAGAGGTACTGCCAACAAAATACGGTACTAGATGGTCATAGCCTCACCTGATCCGGAAAGATCGTGAACGGCTTATACAGCAATTTATTGATAGTCAGCTTAGCAGTTCACAAATCAGCTCCAGTCACAATACAATTTCATAAATAACTCCAACAAAATGCACCCAGCAAGAGTAGAAGATAATAATTTTCACAAGACGACAGCTATCGGATCGCAAATAGTCACGATCTTGGATGAGATCAAAGTGAAAGTATCTGTAGCACTTGCTTGCCTCGTACTGACGGCAATAGTTTGTTGAATGCGCGTCACTTCCTTTATTCGCTATTCGCTCAGGTAGGATCCCTTGCGATTTGCGATTACGATTGCGTTGTAGATAGATGTGCCTTGCACTTCAAGTATGATGACGCAACATTTAAATGGTTTTCGTTTTAGTAGTCTCAGAAGTTAAATAGGGCTTTTTAAACCACCCTTATTTCCACGCTGGAAAGGATGTTCACATACACCCAAGTGACTCCGCACTAATGTAACATTACTGCATTTGGCTTTAGAAATTGAATAAATAATGATAATTACATCCAACACAAGCTTAATAATGTCGATAGCAAATAACTCGCGACTTGTTTTCTCTGGAGGGCGACAACAATTTGTCAAGAAATGGTAGCTGTATTACTTACTATAAAAATATGTAAGGCCTTAGAGCTGAATTCAAAAATGTAATAATATACCGGGTGTTCTATTTAAAATAGGAGTTAATTAAAAAAATAGAAAAAACAAAAGAAACCCATTTTAGAAGAATTCAACTGGAAAATCACTTATCTCACATCAATACACATCAAAAATGTAATAAAAATGTGAAGTTTGAAAAAATTTGTTTCCACGCCATACCTATTTTCGCTTTTAAGATATTCTGTTCACAGACAGACAGACAGACAGACACACAGACAGACCAATGAAAAAACATGTTTTTTAAGTTTAGGGGACTCTAAAAAGTGAAGATCTGTTGAAGACTCAATTTCGAATTTTTGGGGTGAATCCAATACTTTCTTTATTGTAAAAGGAAGTAAAAATTAACCCATCCGGACTATTATGGGCCTGGGCTTGTAGTTAAGTTGTAAGTTAGTTATGTTAATGAGATAATTGCTTATTTTATAATTTTTAATTTCTTGTCATTTTCTGCATACAGGGTGCCCGTTTTTGGAGCTCCACCATGGGGATCTCGGTAACCATAAGAGATACGAGGTCGGTTAAATTGGGGCAAAGTTGCGCAATTTGGAGCTCAATAATATGCCGGTTTAAAATTTCAAAAATTCCGATTACCTCCGGAGATATCCGAAAAAAACCGGAATTTTGGAAATACGTTTTTATTTTTTCCTCGGCTTATTTGGTGACCTAATTCAAAATGAGTGACACTTCGTCGTTGCAACTTTTCCTCCTCTACAACCTGCCGATGTCATATTTGAAATCAGACGTTTCGATTTTCGACAATCATCATCAACTTTGGTTTTTCTTATGGGCACTATCTTGGATTTTCACATTTTTGAATTCAGCTTTGTTTTCTGATTACGGTGATGTATCACATGTTAAGGTTCAGTGTTGCAGTTTGGGTGAAATATCAAAAATTCTGTTTTGCAAAGACTGCCTTGGATATAACATCCATACTTTTGTTTAACAAAGGCATTGTTGACAGTTCGATTTAAGTTGGCTTAACGTCACCTACAGTTACAAAATTAGTATAAATTTATTAACAAAATGCTCTTTTCAACTGAAGAAAAACGAGATATGCTAGAAATTTATTTATTTGACAGTAGGATATAAAAAAGGAGAAAATTATGTTTTAAATTTACAACATAGGATAAAACTAAATTTTGAGAAACAAGTAAATAAAGAAAATTATAAGAGGTGCTCGAAGGGTTCACCCTCCACTTCCAAGCACAGCTCTATGCGTCTTCTTAAATTCTGCATTGATCTTAAAACGTCCCTTCTTCTTATTTTGGTCCTTAAAGTTGTGATGATCTTCCTTCGCAGCTCATTAATATCGGCGGGTACAGATTTATAAATGAGATCTTTCATAGTTCCCCATAAATAGTAGTCTAATGGGGAAAGATCTGGTGAACGTGCCGGCCAACGTATGTCTCCACTGTTTGAAATGACTCTACCCGGAAATATTTCAGACAAATAATCAGCCACTCTCCTAGCATTATGTGGCGGAGCACCATCTTGCTGGAACCAAAGGTTATTCAAGCGGTTGAGGCAAATGTTGTCATCGATGTAATCCGTAAGGTAGGTCCTTAAAAAGTGCAAATACCCATCTGCGGTCAAATTGTCTTCGTAAATGTATGGGCCAATGATCGTACCGCCAAATAAACCAACCCATACATTTAGCCCGAAACGTGCTTGTGGTCGACGTCCTTGGTGTTCGTGTGGATTTTCAGTGGACCAGACATGTTCATTGTGACGATTGAACATGCCTGAGTTGGTAAATTTGCACTCGTCCGTGAATATCACGTTGGAAAGAAAATGGGGATTTTGTTCCAACCGTGCCATGATATTCCTACAAAACGCTGCCCTCCGTTCAGTATCTCCTGGATGCAAGACTTGGGTGATATGAATTTTAAACGGGCGATATTTATGTTTTTTCAAGACTCTCCACACTGCTTGATGTGATACGTTAATTTCGTCTGCTATAGCCCTTGTTGAAGTTGAAGGATTATCTTGAATCTAATGAAGAATTCAATTCATTGCCGTTTATTATTTTTGAGAAAGTTTTAACAATTTACTCACCGCCTGTAAAATTTCCACTTCATTCGCATTTGGTCTATGAACACGTCTTCGAGGCTTAGAAAATGCACCAAACTCGGCTAAATTTCTATGAAGGAATAACAAATAATTTTGAGCTGGTTGTTGTCTTTCTGGATACCGCTGTAAATATCTTTCCGAAGTAACTTGCGCATTTCGATGCGAAGCGTAATAAATTTCTAGCATATCTCGTTTTTCTTCATTTGAAAAGGGCATTTTGTTAATAAATTTATACTAATTTTGTAACTGTAGGTGACGTTAAGCCAACTTAAATCGAACTGTCAACAATGCCTTTGTTAAACAAAAGTATGGATGTTATATCCAAGGCAGTCTTTGCAAAACAGAATTTTTGATATTTCACCCAAACTGCAACACTGAACCTTAACATGTGATACATCACCGTAATCAGAAAACAAAGCTGAATTCAAAAATGTGAAAATCCAAGATAGTGCCCATAAGAAAAACCAAAGTTGATGATGATTGTCGAAAATCGAAACGTCTGATTTCAAATATGACATCGGCAGGTTGTAGAGGAGGAAAAGTTGCAACGTCGAAGTGTCACTCATTTTGAATTAGGTCACCAAATAAGCCGAGGAAAAAATAAAAACGTATTTCCAAAATTCCGGTTTTTTTCGGATATCTCCGGAGGTAATCGGAATTTTTGAAATTTTAAACCGGCATATTATTGAGCTCCAAATTGCGCAACTTTGCCCCAATTTAACCGACCTCGTATCTCTTATGGTTACCGAGATCCCCATGGTGGAGCTCCAAAAACGGGCACCCTGTATATGTACAGTGTGTTCCATTAAGTGTGCAACAAATGGGACATTTTTTTATTAGTTGTACAATCGAAATTTAAATACCGCCAAAAGTTAGTGCATGTTTGATAACCATATCAAATGCCCTTAGAATAGCTTCAAGTCAAACAATATACAGGGCAGGACAAAAAATATTAAATTTGTTCAAGAATAAAGTTACCTTACTTCAAAAAATATTGCAAAATTTTATTGAGAAAAGTTGTTTAGAATCAAAAGTTATGCTCAAATACAAAGTCACGGCCTCCTATTCGAATTTTGATTCTTTTTTGTAAAATTTTGTGTTATCCCCGTATGATACATATTTTTATTAATCTGATTTTATTAAGAGTATTTTCATATGTAAATTATTATTAGTACAGCATTTGCCTTGTTAAAAAGAATATTTGCGAAATTCTAAAGTTCTTGTAAATATCGTTGCAACAAACATGAAGCGGAAGCTTACCTAAAAAAATATAAATCGAAGTAAATTTTACAAATACGCTTCAAGTTGCTAAAAGTTATTTAAAAGTGATGTGGTTGTGGCTACTTTAAATACATATAAAATCAGAATAATTAAAATATGTATCATACGGGGGTAATACAAAATTTTCCAAAAAAGAATCAAAATTCTAATAGGAGGCCGTGACTTTGTATTTGAGCATAGCTTTTGATTCTAAACAACTTTTCTCAATAAAATTTTGCTATATTTTTTGAAATAAGGTAACTTTATTCTTGATCGAATTTCATATTTTTTGTCCTGCCCTGTATATTGTTTGACATGAAGCCATTCTAAGGGCATCTGATATGGTTATCGCACATGCACTAACTTTTGGCGGTATTTAAATTTCGATTGTACAACTAATAAAAAAATGTCTCATTTGTTGCACACTTAATGGACCACACTGTATATTGTTGATTGTTGCTTGCTATTGGGCCTCGGCCAGTTAGCGATATATTAAAATAAAAAAATAAATAAATCATAAAATACACGTCAGCAATTCTCCCGAAATCCAAGCTCGGCGGTTATTCGAATTGCCCTTCGTTGCAGACCAAAAATCCTGGTACTATTGGCGCAATGTCTCCATGCTAATACAGCGTATTTAATTTGTAAATGAAACAGCAAATGATACTCAGTAACGATTACTTTTGAAGAGACAATTGTTACAAAAGTTTTTTAAAACAAATATGTTTTTAAAAAATTTTCTTGATAAATACTCAGCACGTGTTTGCCATGTTAGCATGGGGTCACTATATACACCAAAAAACTTAATTTTTTCTAAGTTTTTAAAATCAGAGATGCTACGAAGACTAAAAATAATGTTTTCAGTGTTTCCAGCATTCAGCGTAAGTCGATTTGCTGTGAACCATTCTATTAGCAAAAAATGCATATAAATTTCACTTTCAGTTCACTGAACATTTTTGATACCTCAAATCATTATGGTGAGTAATAAATAAATAATAACGATGAAAAAGAAATTTATTAACATGCTCTTAGAACTGTGCGGTATTCGAATACAAGTACACAGTAACTGTACTCTGAGTACTTTTCATGTATGCGGTACTCAGTCCACGAGTACATTTTTAAAAATGTATTTGTACTGGTATTTGACGCATTTCAGATCACAAAAATGTATTCGAACACATTTAAGTGTACTCAAGTACATTTCCATGTACTTGAGTACATTTTCAAGTACTTGAATACATGTATGTGTACTCAAATACATTTCAAATACTCAAACACATTTTTCGGTACTCGAGTACATTGCACTTTGCAATAAGTACATTTTTATACGAGTTTAGAAATTTGACTGACAGGTATTCAACCTTTGGCTTATTTTCATTTGCGATGCTGATGGACAATTTTGAAAAACTTGTTATTTTGAAAGCCAATAAAATATAGTCCAGTCATTAGGTAATTTTTAGACATATAAATCTCGGAGTTCTAATTTTTGGATGTATTTTATAGTTAAAACTCGGTACATTAATGAAAATACCAAATTTTTCAATTTGGGGGACATCGCTCTCGACTTCGTCTTGAAAAAATGGCGGGCAAAATCAGTTCTTTGGAAATATCTACCAAGAGAACAAATAAATTTATAATTAGGGTCGTCTGTGATGCGTGTTTTATGTTTGGCAGTACTGAAGTGTATTGTCAAGCTTTGTCAAATTCAAGATTTGCAGGTTAAGTTTTGCGTCAGTCTGTGTCAGATAACAAACAAAACCTAGCCTACTAACCTCGAATTTGACATAGACTGATAATACACTTCAGTACTGTCAAACGTATAACACGAATCACAGGCGACTCTAATAATTATAAATTTATTTGATCTCTCGCCACATTCCCATTAGTCATATGACCAAAATACTTCTTAAAATTCTTATCAACGACATCATTTCCAACAACTTTTGTTTGAAATATTTTGGTCTAAATCAAATAGATTCTAACAAATCTTACAAATCCCAATATGCATACGTAAGTCGAGCGATATTCCTGTCTAAAAGCGAGTGATCTTATTCGAACCAAGGTCGAACCGCACGAAGGTCAGATGTTCAGCAATAGAAGGGAGGGGATTTATAAGAATTCGGCCATTAGAAGTAAGGTCTAACACGACTACCTGCCCCGTTAAATTTTGTGGTAGTGTAGAAACAATAAGTAGTCATGGCGAAAACATATTTTCAATTAATAATCATCGAAAAATTGTTGAAAATAAAAATTTTTTGTCTTGCGATTCATTTTGCGCTGCTCTAGCTCAGAATACATTTGACTTAGATAAAAATGTTTCAAACAAAAGTTGTTGTAAATGATGTTCTTGATGAGAATGTGCGACTTTCACTCTGATGATGTAAGCTACAAAGTCTTGCGAAACGTTAGTGAATATGGATGCACAAATAGCAAAACGGCCAAATCCGCCTAAGTATCCTCGTTTTCAAGATACTCGAACAACACGAGCCACCAAAGAGCATAAGCATCGCGCGGGATTTTGCTCGACTTCACAAGGTGCAAGGCATATTAAGCCAGAAAATGCTGGGTGTTCATATACAAATACTACGCGGTCTAAGCCGAAATGCCATGTTAAGAAGAAAAATTCTTTATGTTCAGTTATTTGCTCCCCTAATTATTTTAGAGCTAAAGTGTAAATATATTTTTTGTGGAGAAAAAAATACTGCATCCATTCATACTAACAATTTTCCATTTTCCGGAACCGAAAAAATGCAAAAACTCAAACTAGCATTTTTACAAAAAGCAGCGATGCTATAGAATTATCTAAACAAATTGACAGGCTCGAGGACATCTTTCTTAACACTCATAATCATAAAGGCTTCTGATAAGTCTTGAGAAAGACCCGCCCGTAATCAAGATTTAATTTTTTTTTTCTTATTTTTTATTAACTCCTATTTTAAATAGAACACTGGGTATATTATTACATTTTTGAATTCGGCTTAAAATTTTAGAGAAAATCGTACGACACTCATTAATGACCAATAGAAAAATTAGTTCACGAGCAGTATCCAAGACAATAAAAAAATTTCTTGGAAATTTTTTGTAGGTAGACATTACTTCTTTTTAGGGTTTGTGTCGTTACGATTTTCTTACCGAATCTGCATTCGAGCATTAATTCATAACTGGAAATTATTTTTCGTGCATTCAACAACGTCCAATTTGCCCTCGCGTCCCACTCGGGCAAATTAATACGACGTTGTTGGTTGTTGAAGAATTAATGCTCTTATGAGATTATATGTGAAAATTTGTCTCTTCAACTAACGGGGACACTTTTACTCCAGCTAAGGTGGCCAGTTTTGTGAGTTGCTTCTTTGGTTACCATTTGCCAATTTGGTTGGTGCGTAGTAATTTTTTACTGTAGAATTTAGTTCAGTAAAATACACACGTTTGTGGAAAACAATAGCCCTCCTTTATTTTAATTTAAACACATAAACAAATACACACATGTACACATCCGTTAATATTACAGAAAATACAAATACGAATTGTAAGTAGCCCCGTTTTCGTTATCGACTCAGCAAAAGTGCAAGTCGTACAAGTGCAAATGAAGTGATCAAACTGATCTGAGACAAACTGATTTCCAAAACTAGGCAAGTTGAGTTAATATAAAAAGCAATTGAATGGAAGAAACGCCGGTTATTGTTTTGGATACAATAGTATAGTCCGGCTGATCCTTCGCTCTATTTTGACACGAAAGATTGGGATGACTTCCGCTAATAAAAGAAGTCTTGCGTGTACTTCTTTCATATTCGAGTATTTATGACTGTATTGTGGCCGGGGTCCACTTTCCCTGTTGCTTGGTCCATTGTTAGTTTTTGGGCCACAAAGATATTTACGCAACCCTTCACTTTTGCAGTCCTGTACCCCTATGTTTGTAACATCCCTCCCGCTGTTCTTGAAATTGCACTTTGACGTTTTAGACAAGTTAGTCTGCATTGTCTACATGACAACACAAATCACACTTGGCATCTCAGATGTCTCTTGGTGCACGCGCATAATAGATACTTTCTAAAGCTGCACCTCGCGAACACTTTTTGTTCGCATATGTGGCACTGACGTGTACAGGCCATTCATCACTCATGCGCATAGTAGATACTTTCAGATTTAAAATTGCACTTATTGTCAAGTTCCGGTTTATGACTGTCTCTTGCACGACAGGCGTTTTTAGGCCAATTATCTTGGTACGCTACACTTCTCAGTAGGGGGTCCTTCTTCCTCAAATTTTGAAAAATGTGGATCGACGTATTGCAAACATGTAATCAATTCTTTGTTTTTGGAAAATCTTTCGTCTAGAGCAACTCTCATAGTACCTTTGATAACAGTGAAAACTTCAACTTGGAACACATCCATAGGGTTCATGAGTCTTTCATTGCTGCGCTGTTTACTGTCCATTTTTGCCTTCATAACGACGCATGTCTTTGTTGACAGTTCCTCTTCTACGTAAATATCCATATCTAAAGAGTCTAGTTTGGAATTCAATGTTGTCATAAAGCTATGAGCATGATTTTCTTTTTTTATTTAATCTACCATAAGCCAACCCCGAAACCAAATCCAAATTTTGTGTTTGCAAATGCATTTATGCAGGACCGAATTCTTTATAAATTTTCAAAGATACTTGTGCTGTTAAAATAGTTTTGTACTCCAACAATTTGTTGCATAGATATTCAGCCTCGCAGGTTGTTTTGGCATCAAATTTACTTTCCATTATTTTCTCTAATGCAAACAGTACTACAGAATACAGACAATTATCAGCTGCAAAAACCCACTTGAAGGCTTTTTCTCGAGCCCACCACCGGGTTTATTCAATTTTTTGAAGTTTTTTTAATTTTGACATGTGAATTTGAGCTACTGTATCACACCATATATCCATCCGCTTATAATATTTGCCGAAAAATGTCGCTAAGCGATTTAGTAATCCAAATAAAATTTTTCCTTACAAATTATCACAGCTGTCTGCTATACTTAATTTAAGATATGGGCATAGCACCATACCTAGACGCTATCTTTCACCATCTCCTGAATTTGTTTTTGCACTCCAAGAACTTCGCCTCTCATGCTAGAGGCTCCATCAAACGACTCGCCAACAATGTTTTCGTACTTTACCCCGTGCTTCTTAAAGCAGCTTTTTAATAGTTGACTTAGACCTCGACCAGTCGAACCTTTCACTGCAATTACAGCAAACTGGTCTTTAACGCTTATATTCTGGATAATATCATTTGGAGGCTAAAATGTCTATTGCCCAGTTCGCTCACAATTTTTTCTCTCATTTCTTCCAATGTAAATCCTATCACCTTATTTAGGGTGGTTTTCGATAGGAGAGTTACCAAACTGCCTCTACCACGAAATTATCGCCCTTTTGCCTCTAGTGCTTGATGACAAATCTTCTACTTTTCTGTATAACAGCTTCCAAGAAGTTATTTAAAATTGGGTCACTTTTGGCAAGCAATTTTATTATTTCCTAAAATTTCACATGATTGATATCCGTTTCGTGAACTCTAAATAAAGTTTTATTTGCACTTGTTCCTCGATAAGGCAAGGATTGTCGTCCTATTAATTTTACCACTTCAAATACTTGACGCAATACATGGATATTTTCTTCACAGCATTTTTTTCTTAAGAGCATACATGTCAGTATTAATTTTTGCCCCAATTGAAGCATATTTCCAGACAATGAGAAAGCTTTTTACAGCATTTGAGTGAGATGAGTACTATCACGGTCATGGTAGAAAGCGGTTGTGCGAAGTTCGACGTGAGTTATCACCAGTGCAAGCGCTTGACCTCTAAACCGTAGCAGATAGGACGATTGTTAAGTATTAAATATTAATGCATAAATCAAAGACATTATCAATTACGTTTGCAAATTCTGCTTAGCAGATAATGCAAAATAACAATCCGAATATGTATTATTCGCAACAACAATTTCTATATAATCAGCAACAGCCAACATACGGAACTCAACATATAGTTCCTAATACTGCATTTACACCGTTTACGCAAAATACCAGCTACATGCCCGCTCCACAAAACCAAAATGTCGTGGTAGCTCCTCCTAACTACCAATACGTACCCACATTTGGACCAGTTCCTAATCAAAGTCAAACTTCACATCCTCAAGTAATTGAAACTAGCGAGCCAATAAACATAGACGAAAGTGAAGAAGAAGACACAGAAAACCCGAACAAATGGCAACAAGCCAAAAAACGCAAACGATTAATCCATGTTAATACTAATCAAGAAAAACACAACCCTCAAACCAATAATAATAGGTTTAATCTATTAGCTAACGAAAACCCTGATAATGAAACACCAAGTACAAGCAACATCGAGCAAAAAATAACCAAACCTCCCCCCATCTTCATATACGACGTCACTGAATACAAAGGAATGATTGAAAGCTTGACCAAGATACTGGAACAAGAACAATACAACACTAAAGCATTAGCAAATAATACAATTAAAGTTTATACCCATACCCCCGATTCCTACCGAAAGTTAGTTACACATCTTAAAACTGAAAAAATCGTCCATCATACATACCAATTAAAAGACGATAGAGCATATCGAATCGTTATAAGAAATATACACCATACTGTGGATATTGAAGAATTAAAGAAAGAATTAGCTACTCAAGGCCACAAAGTGCGCAACATTATCAACATTAGACATAGAGCCACAAAAACGCCATTACCCATGTTTTTTGTTGACTTGGAACCTGCTAAGAATAATAAAAACATATATGAATTAAAACACTTACAAAATCATCTAATAACTATTGAACCTCCACGAAAGAAAAATACAATCATTCAATGTATGCGATGCCAAGCGTACGGACACAGCAAAAGCTACTGCACGAGGCCCTACCTGTGTGTCAAATGTGGTGGCAATCACAATACTATACACTGCAAGAAGATAAAAAACACCCCTGCCAAATGCGCGTTATGCCAGGGCCCACATCCAGCCAACTATAAAGGCTGTCAGGTGTATCAACAATTACAAATTAATAAACGAAAACCCGTAGCTACTGAAAGAACTCATAATATGAATGTATCAAATGCTATCCCACCAATTACTTCAACAAGAGTTCCAAATACTTACACAGCAAATCCAAATAGCAGAAGCTACGCAAATGTTGTTACAGGTCAAACGCCAGGGAACAACAATAATGGCATCACTCTATCCCAATTTCTAACCAAATTTGAAACAATGTTTACACAACTTATGAACCAAAATAGTATGATGTTAAATCTACTTAACGCGCTAATTAACAAATCCCACTAATGAACGCTCTTCGAATAGCAAGTTGGAACGCCAATGGGCTTGCCCGACGCCGCCTTGAAGTCGAGTTATTCCTCCATGAGCAGAAAATTGACATATTGTTGATTTCTGAAACGCACTTTACAGACAGCAGCTACTTTAACATACAAAAATACAAAACATACTATACAAATCATCCCGACGGCGCAGCTCACGCCGGCTCTGCAATAATCATTAGCGACAAAGTGCACCACCACGAATTGGAGCAGTTCAAAACAATTCATATTCAAGCTACAATTATCAACATCAAGACTAGCATCGGATCTATTGTGTTAGCAGCACTTTACTGCCCACCCAGACACCCCATTAAACAAAACCAGTATGAAACATTTTTTAAGAAATTAGGCAACCGGTTTATAGCCGGCGGGGATTTTAATGCTAAACATCCAGTATGGGGTTCCAGACTAACTACGCCAAAAGGAAGGGAACTGTACAAGACAATGTTAGCAAATCATTATAATCAACTATCCACAGGTGAGCCTACTTACTGGCCATCAGATGTCAATAAAATTCCTAATGCTGTAGACTTTGTTGTCACCAAGGGATTATCATCAAACTACTGCAAAGTGGACTCGACCTCTTATCGGACCACTCAACCATAATAACCACAATTAGCGCTTCTATTATCACAAAACAAAGAAAACCTTCACTCTATAACGGTCGTACAAACTGGGATATGTTCAGAGAGTACTTGATAGATAATACAATAATTAAAGTCTCGTTAAAAACTGAAAATGAAATTGACACTGCAGTTGAAAATCTCACCCGTAACTTACAATATGCATCCTGGTACTCAACTCCATACAATCCCGAAAAAGAAAATGTCATTATTGATAATTATCCGCTTGTAATCAGAACAAAAATCGCTGAAAAAAGAAGAGCCAGAAGAATCTGGCAACAAACCAGGCATCCTACAGATAAAAATAAATTAAATAGGTTAACTAGGGAGCTGACAAACTTACTAAAAGATTGGAAAAACGAAACGTTTAACGATTATGTAAGTAATCTATCGCCGTCTCCACACAATGACTATGCCCTGTGGAGAGCAACGAAAAAGCTAAAAAGCCCCAAAAAACCAATCCCCCCAATTCGGAAACCCGATGGCACGTGGGCAAGAACAGAAGAAGAGAAAGCGGAACTCTTTGCTTCACATTTCTCAAATATCTTCCAGCCACATCCTCCAACAGTAACACCTCAAGAAGAAAAGGAAGTATTGAACTATTTAAATGTTCCATTGCAATTAAGTCCACCACTGCAACACTTTACGCCTAATGAAATAAAGACGGAAATTAAAAATCTCAATGATAAAAAGGCACCGGGATATGACCTTATCACAGCCAAACTGTTGAAAGAGCTGCCTAAAAAATCATTAATGGCAATTACACAAATATTTAATGCAGTGATCAGGCTACAGTACTTCCCAATACAGTGGAAATTTGGCCAAATAATTTTAATACACAAACCAGGAAAACCTCCGCAAGAAGTTACCTCTTATAGACCGATAACACTGCTCCCAATATTATCAAAACTGCTGGAAAAGCTCATAATTAAAAGACTAATTCCTGTAATAGACGAGCAAGCCATTATCCCTCAACATCAATTTGGGTTTAGACGCAAATATTCCACATTAGAACAAATCCACAGGGTAGTGAAAGTGATTGAAAAGGACCTCGAAGAACACAGATACTGTGTGGCGGTGTTCTTAGACGTAAGCCAGGCTTTTGACCGAGTCTGACACCCTGGCCTACTATTCAAAATAAAGCACCTGTTACCCCACCAATATTACCTGCTTATAAAATCATACTTAAATGATAGGTATTATCAAGTTAAATACGGAGACAGTCATTCTACCTTATATCCAATTAGCGCTGGGGTTCCCCAGGGAAGCGTCTTGGGACCCACATTATATCAAATATTTACAGCAGACTTACCATGCAACGAAGATGTAGTTACAGCCACATTCGCAGACGACACTGCCATACTAGCTTCGCACACAGATCCCACACAAGCAGCGGCAAATCTACAACGGTCACTTAATAACATGCAAAAGTGGTTACACAAGTGGCGCATAAAAATCAATGAGAGCAAATCGACAGCAATAACATTCACCACAAAGCGCGGTACTTCTCCACCAATCACACTAAATGGTATACGGATCCCAGAAAAACAAGAAGCTAAGTACCTCGGCATGCATTTAGATAAGAGACTCACATGGAAAACACACCTCACAAAAAAGAGGAAAGAGCTGGACATTAGGTTAAAAAACATGTATTGGCTCCTGGGCAAAAAATCTAAATTGTAGCTTAATAACAAAGTGCTTGTGTACAAAGTAGTGTTAATACCAGTGTGGACGTACGGTATACAATTCTGGGGGTGCGCGAAAACATCCAACATTGAAATTATACAAAGATTACAAAGCAAGACCCTACGCAGTTTAACAAATGCGGAATGGTACGTCAGCAATAAAACGCTACATGAAGACTTCAAGATCCCATGGGTAAGAGACGAAATTAGAAGATATGCCACCAATTATGCAAACAGACTACAGGGTCATCCTAGTGTGCTAGTGACAAATCTTCTCGAAGACGGGAACAACACTCGACGCCTAAATAGGTGTTAAGGACTTTATAAACTTTTGCCGCCTCTCTTGCATTCTGAATTCATACTGTGCGCAGTAGACTGCCGGGCGGGTCCGATTCTAAAAACTCACTTACGTTCCTTCTGTCAACGTGGCAGCATGCGAACCGGTCCGCTCTGCGAAAGTAATTATTGTTCACATGTTTAAATGTTAAACTGTTCGTGTAAATTTATAGCAAATAAATTACCTACTTTGCTTTCAACGAGTGTATAATTCAGTGAAGAAATAAACCCATACAGTCCATTAAATTCCAAGGCGAGCTGGCAATCAGGAATTTTCCAAATAACGGAAAACTGAGAAGGCACCCCAACATTGGTCCATCGATCCGGATTAGTAAGAGCCCGGAAAAGCCACATTGTTCCTTCGAGCCGCATGGTCCATCGGCCCGGAAAAGCAGCCTAAACAGGGCAAGTAAGTGCAACACGCATTTTCAATCGTGGTAAATTCGTCCCTAACGAGAGGAACGAGAGGAAGGAAGACAGCAGACGGTGCTAGCAACGTGAGAGCGAGATAGCCAAACGCCAAGTCTCGCGCCAAATTCGTGCAGGTGTGGAGCCAGCGGCCAGCTGCAGACGAGACGGCAGTTCAAACCACAGAAACGAAAAAGGCGGCACACACACCAATATCAATGTAAGCCTAATTTCCTATTTTTGCAATTCCTATGCATGAATTTGGTTTTCTATCATCTGTGTTATGCATGTGCATAATTTCAGCTGCGTATTATTGCGTAAACAAATAGTTTATGAGTCATATAAACATTTAATTGCGTGAAATGCCAAGCTATTACGTTTGTTCGCGATATCCCCTGCATGTTTCATACTGCAGTCGAAGCAGTCACAAGTTAATAATCTCGCGTTGTACCAGGGTCGTTTTCTGCGTCGTTAGCGCCAAGATTTTCGCGTCGTTATCAGCGCTGTCTGCGTTGTAAACAAATTCCGTGCCAGTGGCGTACGAGAGTTAGTTCGATCTGTTAAATTGTTTTTAATCTCAACAATTATGGATTCGCTTGTAAGAGTACGAGGCTCTATCAAAGGCAAGCTTACGCGTTTCGCAAATCACGTGCAATCGTTGCAAACAGTTCAAGATGAAGATCAATTCTTATCTAGCGCTCAGATTATTCAATTGCAAAAAAGATTGAATGATACAGCCACCTTGTTATCAGAATATTATGCGGTTCATGAGCAAATTTTAGAAAACAGTAAGGATACAGAATATGAAATGCAGCAACAAGTTGAATTTGAAGATTCTTATTATTTTGCAATTTCACAAGCTGAATATTTGATTAATGAATACAACAAACAGTCTGATGTTGCACCAGATCGTTCTGGATCTCCTAATGGTAGCGTGAGATCAACGCATTCAAACTGCAGCTCACATTGCAATAATCGAGCTGTACGCCTTCCTGCCATTTCGATTCCCAAATATTCAGGGAACGTGTCAGAGTGGTTGGAATTTCGTGAGATTTTTATTAGCTTAATTCATGAGAATCAAACGCTAACTAATATTCAAAAGCTGCATTACTTAAAGGCTAGTTTACAGGGTGATGCAAGCCAAATTATAAAAAGTTTAGAGTTTACTGCGAGTAATTATAGTCTAGCTTGGGATGCATTGTGTAATCGTTACAATGATCCAAAAATTCTGATTCATAACCACCTCAATGCTATATTCGAACTTGAATCGTGCAGTAAGGAATCTGCAACTAAATTACGTACGATTAGCGATATGTTATTCAAACATTTTACAGCAATCAAATCATTAGCTACCGAAAGCGAGCTTCTTGATGTTGTTATCATTTATGTCGTTTCTAAAAAACTGGACCCCACGACATTCCGTGAATGGGAGGTCCTTAGAAACCGGTCAAGTTCTGACCTGCCTAATCTTGATGAGTTCAAGGAATTTTTACAAAACACAGCAAATCTTCTAGAAACTCTGGAAGTAAAAAATATTAAGCTTGTACCCGAAAAGTCTTCCAAGGTACATTCGAAATCATTTGTGTCAGGTACCCCTTCGTGTCCACTTTGTAAAGGATCTCATTCCTTGTACAAATGCGATAAGTTTGTCAAGCTGTCTTCTCTTGACAGAAGTTCAAAGGCAAAAGAGCTCCGTGTATGCTTTAATTGCCTAACTCAGGGTCACCTTGCGAGCCACTGTAGCTCCAAATATACGTGTAGAAAGTGCAAATCAAGGCACAACACCCTTCTGCATGAGGATAAACCTCAAAATGCTTCTTCTAGTCAACCAGGATCTGCGATGTCGGCAGAAACCCCTGTTGAACTAAATCAATCGATTTCGGCATTCTGTTCGAATGCTTTGCAGGTACTCTTACCTACGGCTACCGCTAAACTCATCGCTGATGATGGTACGCCTCATGTTGTGCGAATCCTGCTGGATTCCGGTTCCCAATCGAACTTTATACGTTCAGATTTGTGTAAAAGGTTGAAGCTTCCAACTTGCGAAGTCAACGTTACTGTTTCTGGCTTAAGTAAAGCCACTTCTCAAATCAAAGCTAGGTGTGATATCAAGCTGCAAGCCCCTCACACCTCGTACAGTATTGGCCTATCCTGTCTTGTTCTCGATGAGATTACAGGTACAACCCCAAGTTTTCGCGTCCAGCGAAACAGCTTCAAGGTTCCTGATAACATCAAGTTATCAGATCTGTCCTACGACCAACCGGGCACCATCGACATTCTGATTGGTTCGCCCATTTTCTGGCAGCTCCTTTGTATTGGACAAATTGGTCTAGGCCCAAATCTTCCCATCCTCCAAAAAACTCGTTTTGGTTGGATTGTTTCTGGCCCTACAGGCCCCCCTTCTGCGTACCCTGTACAGTGCAATCTTAGCACGATCGAGGATGCTTCTGATCCCATTGCTAGGTTTTGGCAACTCGAACATTACCCAGAGGAAAAAGTCCGCACAAATGAAGAGAACGCCTGTGAGGCACATTTCGTGCAAAATACGCAACGAGAAGCGAATGGTCGATTCGTTGTCTCTATCCCTCTCAAGGAACCTGTAGAGGTATTGGGTGATTCATTGCAAATCGCTCAGAAAAGATTCTTATCATTAGAGAAGCGGTTACAAGCGAACCCTGACTTGTCCAATCGCTATTCGAGTTTCATGAATGAATATTCTGAATTAGGTCATATGTCCGTTTCAAACCCTAATTCAAACGAGATATCCTATTATCTACCCCACCACGGAGTCTTAAAAGAGGAAAGCCTGACAACTAAACTCCGAGTTGTATTCAATGGTTCTCAAGCAACCACTTCAGGGCAATCTCTGAACAGTATTCAGATGGTTGGCCCAACCGTGCAACAAGACTTATTTTCCATTCTTGTTCGCTTTCGCAAGCATTTGTTCGCTATATCAGCCGACATCGAGAAGATGTATCGTCAGGTTCTGGTGAATCCTAATCATAGGCCCCTTCAGAGAATCCTGTGGCGATCATCTCCAACTGAGCCTCTTCTGTCATATGATCTGAACACAGTTACGTATGGCACTGCTTCAACGTCTTTTCTTGCCATTAGATGTTTGACCCAATTGGGCATCGAATGTGCAGCTTCAAATCCCGAAGTCTCTCGAGTGATAAAGGAGGACTTCTACGTCGACGACCTTCTGACAGGTGCCGACACTCCTGAGAAAGCGCGTATTATCTGTTCAAACTTGAATCAGATTCTTGATTCAGGCTGTTTCAAACTTAGAAAGTGGATTTCTAATTCTCCAGAAGTTCTCGATGGAATCCCAGACTCCGATTTGCATCCTGGTGTTCTTGATTTCAGTGCACATGAGCATACAAGCCCCCTTGGTTTGATTTGGTCCTTTAAAAGCGATCATCTGATGTTCAATATTTCAAATTCTACAAGTAGTAAGGCTACCAAGCGTAGCATCTTGTCTGAAATATCGCAGATATTTGACCCGCTGGGTCTGCTAAGTCCATGCACCATGGGTGCCAAGGTTCTTTTGCAACAACTTTGGATGGAAAAGCTGAATTGGGATGAACCCGTTCCCAACGCCATACAAGAAAAATGGTGTACATATCGGCGTGATCTTCTCATGCTCAATGATTTAGCAATTCCTCGTCACGTCTTCTGTCGGCGCGTGGTTGAGATAGAACTCCATGGTTTCTGCGACGCTTCCAACAATGGTTACGGTTCGTCGATATACCTCCGTTCCAAGAATCAGGAAGGGGAAGTACAAGTGCACCTTCTCTGTTCCAAGGCCAAGGTAGCCCCTTTAAAGCCCTTGACAATTCCGAAGCTCGAGCTCTGCGGAGCTGTTCTTCTAAGTAAACTCTCCGTGCAAGTCATAAAGGCACTTGATTTGCCCATATCTAGAATTGTTTTCTGGACAGATTCCACAATAGTGCTAGGATGGTTGAAAACCAGTCCAAATCTTCTTAAAACCTTTGTGTGCAACAGAGTTGCAGATGTTCAGCAACTCACTTCTGATGCCACGTGGAGGCATGTTCCTACCGCGTCAAATCCTGCTGATCTTCTCAATAATGCAATCTATTGTAGGTGCCTCAATGCCTTGTTTTGTTAGTGTGTTTTGTATATATTTGTATATGGTGTTATCGAATGCCCCTTGGATGTTCTTGATCATCGATGGTCTTTTTACTATTGCTTCTCAGGCAATGCAAGGCATCAACTCTCGATTTTCTCGGTTGGTAGGAGAATTGTGTATGGTGGACTGAATGAGATTTTAGAGCACCATATTTTTTGTAACTGCCCTCTACTTTTTCCATCATTTCGATGAGAACAGAATTTCGATTAATGGGTCTAAAGGACTTAACAACTTCTTGCCTTTGAATGAAGATGACTCTTACTTCTTTCCAGATTCTTTATACATATACAATACAATACAAATTTAGAGCAAGAATTGGACCGAATATTTTTGTTAACAGTGTTAGTATTTCTATCTCTACTTGCAGCAGCGCAGGGAAGGTGTTGTTTGCCCAAGGAGTTTCGAAGGGTTTAAAAGATTTGATAGCCCATTGTATTTTCAGAGGTGTAACAATTTTTGTGGAAGTATTTCAGACTGCTCTATTGGTTCTGATTGAACAATCTTTAGTCCTTGAATCTTCCACTCTCAATTCACTTGTATGTGGCGACCATATTTTTAAGTCCTGGAAATGACCTTTCGTTAATTGACAGGATCAATTGCATCTTGCTGGAGGTAGCTTCGCTTCTTAGAACTCTCCACCCCTCGGCGTGAATATTCTCATTTTGTCCTTGTAAGAGGCGGAGTCTCCAGTCTGTCGTGTTTTCTGCCCTTTTAAGGAAGTATGCAGTGAAAATGTGTCGGCGAGGAAGATCAGCTCTCTCTACCGTCTTCAACCTGGCTCTTTTCCATAGTACTAAAGTAGGGATAGCCCTTTTCAGCCATTGAAGTTGATTTTCTTTTACATGTGCTGCAAGGCAAGTAATTTGCGCTCTTCTGGTTTGTGCTTGTTCGAATTAAACCATTTCTAATGCTCTTTAGCCGCATCACTAAGGTGTATCCTCGTTCTCAAGATACTCAAACAACACGAGCCACCAAAGAGCATGACCATCGCGCGGGTTTTTGCTCGACTTCACAAGGTGCAAGGCACATTAAGCCAGAAACTGCTTGGTGTTCATATACAAATACTACGCGGTCTAAGCCGAAATTCCATGCTAAGAAGAATGACTTATTGATTACCATGATTCAACTAGTGAGTTTTCGTTTACTTAATAATATTTAATGTCATCCGAGTTATGATGTCACCTGGCAACCGAAAAAGTTAAAACAAACAGTTAGTGTGCTTTCAAACAAAGATTTTGGTTTGGATGCTTTTCTTCTGAGTTTATTGAGAGGTGTTAGATAAAATGTTGTACTGCCCGCATAATGTTAGGAGGTATTACACACACAAGAAAATTAGCACATTCGGCCTACGATTTCGTGTGTCCAATCTTTTCTGTAGTGAGTAATACCGACGTAGCACTACTTGTATATTAATTATCTACTTGCATAAAAATAATCAGAAACGTTGAATTTTGACATTTCATCGATATGACGATCTGTCTGTTGACTGAAATAAAGGAGGTTGTTTCGACGTTTTTTATATGAAAATAACAATGCAAAACACTAATTTAATAGATCCTTAGCACTGTTTTCAGTGCTTTACTAGCCACATCCCGACTTGAAAGTAAATAATACCTATTTATGATACAAGTGCCTAAAGTGAGTGTTTAGTGCACGAGACCTGAACATTATAAAACGAAGCCGAGTTACATTATACTAATACAATCCCCCATTGTACTTAATTGCAATTTTCAATCCTTGACATGCACGCGCTTCCTGCCTCGTGCATTCTCGGAAGATAGAGCCTATCTTAGTGGATTAGAAATATTATATAGGTTAGTAGTTTTGTATCTTAGCTTCAGTTCTATGCATAGCAGCAAGTACTTGACTTGCGTTAGATGTAAAAAATTTTCTAACTGTGCATTTCAGCTCCAACGTGTAACATTGCCGTTGTAAAATAAAAGTGTTTTTTAAAAAGTCGTTTCGACGGTCTTTTAATTTAACTGGATCAGTCGTTCGGATTAGTGGAGGAAATTCTGGATAAACTAAAAACATCGAGTTGACCAGCATTTTCCGTGAGGATCAGCTCTTTGCCACAGATCAGAAACTTACCATCCAGCGGGTCGTCAGACATCTCCAGGAACAAGCATCGCCCGATCGTGAGAACAGCCCGTCGACCCAGCTACTGCAACTCTTGGTTGTTGGAACCACATGATCATTGGGAGCTTCTGATCATTGGGATCAGCTGTCCGTCGAGGACAACAGGAGCTAGCAGGATAGCAATCCATTCGACGTCAGACGTGCGGTCGTTTCTCAACACAATGTAAGTGTCTTTTCACAATTTTAAATGAATAAATTTTTATGCTTCGAAGTAAAAGCAAATAATAATTTTCAACGAATCCAAGCAATGCAGTAATAATTTTCAAATGAAACGAATTAGAATAAGGAATTTAATTATACTAACAATTTTAATTATTTATATTATAAGCTCGATCAAAGCGCGGTAAGCGAGCCCATTTGGTGTATACGCTAGGTATACTTAATTTCCAAATATATTCACGCTTTGTGTGTAAGATCCTTACACCATCACTGCGTAGAAACCCCTAATATATAAACTGTTTACTGTCATAAACAAAAATATAAAACCGAGTAAAAGTTAACATTTTGTCACGAGATTGATCGAGATCATCTTTAGGTAGAATGTCTAGAATTTTATTTTTAAATAATAGTAAAAACAATTCAAATATGTTTGAGCAAGCCACATCAGTGTTTCCCCTACATTTTAGCATAGAATTATTAAATGTAATACCCACATATGACGGAAATCAAATGCATGCAAATTTTGCACAAATAATTCTATTAAACTATTATGTCAATCAAGTTGGTTTAATCTCAATATGGAATAAATTGAAAGGTCAAGCTTTGGAAATAATCACAGGTTACGAATATGATCCTTGGACAGATTTAAAAACCGTATTAATTGAAAATTTTGGTGACCAAAGGTCAGAACTAAATTTTTTAATTGACGACTGAAATAAGACAAAACAGAAACACCCCGAATTCTTCAATTAAGTTAGAACACATTTTGCAATTTACAATTCAAAAGTTTTATTGAGTAGAGAATTTTAAGCTATTATACGCCATAAATTAAAAGCTAATAAAGATTTAGCACTGCAAACTTTTAAGAGTGGACTAAATACAAATTTAGGAAGCTTTGTAGGAAGTAGGAATCCAATTCCATTGGAACAAGCGTTAAGTATTGTAAAAAAGGAACTATATTCGATATTCACAAACTTTAAATAATTTTAAAAATCGAAAGTCAAATAAACCTAACCACTTAGCCTTCAATATGTAGAAGCCAATGTCATACAACAAATTGAATATCCTTGTGTCGAGACTACCAAGTCAAAATGATTCTAATCAGTATTCAAATGTAGGACGATTAAAACCAATATACTCAAATATCAAAACCTTTTAGAATAAGTTACAATCCGAATTATAGTGCTTTCGCACCGAAATCCAACTTTCAGCAGACAAACAAACCAAAACCCATGGATTTCAGCACAATTGAAAGACCCGCTACTCAACAATTAAATAATGCAAATAAATTTAGAGCAAGCTCACAAAATATTCATAGATAATTTAGTCATAACCGAAATATGCAAGTACATTATCACGACGATGATGATTATCAAGAAAATATTCCCGAAACTATTTCTGAAAACATTTTCCGAATTTTATGAAGACTTTCTATATTATGAAAATGAACCCCAAGAACTAGATGCATACTCCAAATTCATATTATGAATTGCCCGATCAAAACGACGCAGAAAATTTTTGTTAAGAGTCTCGGAAAACACTGAACATTTTAATATTAACCCTAAGTCAAACCTTCCTTATCCCCGCTACCAGAAATAAATTATTAATTGATACACGTAGTTCAAAAACAATAATTTCCCCAGAATTCGTACGAAAACACTTTTCAAATTGTATTTATAAATCCACCTTTAGATAAGTACATCTTATGGAACCTCACAGCATAATCGTGTATCAGACTTACCAATCCCCAATAGTTTTTATGAAGACGGAATACACACATGCTATTTATTCAATTTTCACAAAGAATACATTAGACTTCCTGGATCAGACCTACTTTCAAATTTATTATTACGAATAGACTATAAATGGATGCACATTCACACAAAAACAATTACAATACCATTTTGTTGCAATCGGTAAAGAACTAAACAAGAAATTCAAAAACGAAATGAATGCAGTTTTCAAAACTTAAAAATAAAGATTTTGTCTAAAAAATTACAGTGCCTCTGCCTACAGAATTTTTCGTAACTTTAACAGCAGTAAGAAAGAATGGAACTAAATTAGCACAAAAATTAAATTTTAATGAAAGAGTTATTATCTCTTCCGCATTAGTGAAAATATATAACAATTGGTTTAAAACAAGTTAGTGTCATCAACATCTCCAACGAAACACAAGAATTTAATATTTACAATCCTTTATATTTAGAAGACTATGAACCCTTTAACAAAAATCAACCAGACTTAACAATTTTAATATAAATAAATCAACAGCTCCATAAGTATTTTAAATAACAACTTAAGAAAAAAATTAAGACTAGACCATTTAAACGAAGAGGAAACAGCTCTTTTAACTGATTTATGTTTTCAATACAGAGATATTTTTTATTTACCCGAAATAAATTTATCTGTAACAAATTTGACAAAACAAAACATTATAACTTAAACCAATGCACCTATGTCAACTATATTCACTAAAACGTACCGTTATCCCCATGTTCATCGCGAAGAAGTCAAAAGACAAATAAATAAAATGTTAAACGAAGATACTATAGAACCATCGAAATCATCGTATAATTTTCCAATTTGGGCCGTTCCAAAAAAGTAAGACGCTTCCGGAAAACAAAAATGGCGCATAGTAATTGGCTATCGAAGATTAAACGAACAGGCCATCGAAGATAAATATCCATTACACCGTATTGAAACAGTTTTACATAATCTTGGCAGAGCTAAATATTTCACAACTTTGAATCTTGGCTCTGGTTACCACCAGATTGAAATTAAAAAAAAATATATCTTGAGAATACAGCCTTTTCAACCGAAGAAAGGCAGTGCCAGTTCAAAAAAATGCCTATGGGTTTGTGTTACAGCTCATCTACCTTTCAAAGAATGATAAACACAGCTTTAATTGGATTCACTCCAACACAATGTTTAGTATACTTAGACATTATAATTTTTGAAAATTCTCTTCAAGAACACATGCAACGTTTAAAAAATGTATTTCAAAAATGCAACGACGCTAATAGCAAAATTCAGCTATACGAATCAGAATTCTTACATAAATCAGTAAAATAGTTAGGTTATATAATAACTTTAGAAGGAATAAAACCTGATCCAACTAAAATTACAGCAAATTAAAAATATCCCAGCCCCAAAAACCTGATGTAACGAAGGATGACGAAAGTTGTACTGGGTGTTTTGTCAGCTGGCAAATATCGGCCTAGGTTGGCTAATTCGTCGTAAGGGTCGGGGTTCCAGCGAAGCTAAAAGAGAAAGGGAAATCTTTGGGTAAGACCTCCCCAAAGTTAAGATATACTAAACTAACTAAATTTTTACCACAACAAACTAGTAACGAGATTTATTAACTACTCGGTTCTATAGTGCATACCATAAACAATGCATAGAAACATATATAAACACACACCAAACATACATAAACAATCCAATAAATATCATAAATATATCACAGGTTCGACATATTAAAAAAAGTAGTGCTGCGTAAACAAAACAAATAGCCTAAAAAGCGTTAGATGCTAAATAACTACCTAGTTCCACCTCCAAATCATAAATCAAATAAATAAACTCAAAAGCATAACTGACTTTCATTACAATCGCGGTTTCCGTGAAGTGGAGGTCCACACATCACGTGGCATGTCTAAATAAGTCTGCAAACAAAAATATAGCCCTAAATATTAAAGTGGATTTTGTGAAGCAGAGTACGGTCCAAGACGGGACCTGGGTGCAAATAGCGCAAGTGTAAGGAGATGCCAACGTTCAACCACAAGGGTTGGTTTACTGAACCAATTTTATGACGTTCAAAATTTAGACGGGCGGTACATTGCAGTTCATGAGGCTTCACACGGGATGCTATGATCTATAAGAAATTCATAATTCGTTCAGTAATGTTTCAAGCAATCTGATCTTAAAACAGAATTTAGAAGCGGGCGACCAACTTAATCACAGCTAGCTATATCCAAGCTGACAAAGCAAGAAACCCAGGGCAGCAACCTCCTACGACCGAATCTGGGATGTAATAAAATAGGGAAAGTTTGCCAAACGCAGTCCACAATTTCTGGTTATCAAGAGTTCCAAAATTTGAAAAAGGAAGAAACACTATAGGAATGCAAGCGTGTGGGCCAAGCTGATAGGAATATAGCTGTAAATTGCTGAATTTGTCAAAAATGTAGATAGGCTTGCCTAATCATTCAGGAAAAAAATGTACTCTATTCTTAAAAGTAGATACTAATTTGCTATTTCGAATTTTGCATGCAAAACTACAAACTGAATGTAATAACGAACAGAGATAAAATCAATCTTAGGACTATTCGGATACAACAGAAAATTTGTCAAAGACTTTGATAAAATAACTAAATCTCTAACTGTATGTCTAAAAAAGAAAACAAAGTTGTACATGCCCCTGAATTTTTGAAAAACTTCCAATACTGTAAACGAACTTCAATGAATGAACGTGTACTTCAATATACCGACTTAACAACCGATGCATCTAATATGCAATAAGCGCGGTATGATCTCAAAATGGAAAACCCATTTGTTATGCTCCAAAACCGTTAATAACGCAGAACCAAAAAATACTACAATTGAACGAGAATTTCTGGCCATATTTTGGGCAATGAAACAATTTCGTCCATATTTATATGGAGTAAAATTCACCTTGTACACCGATCATAGACCACTTGTATGGCTTAAAAATTTAAAAGAACCAAATTCAAAATTAACGCATTGGGCACTTAAATTAGGGGAATATGATTTTAACATAAATTATTTGCCAGGCAAATTAAATAAAGTGCTAACGTTTTATCTCGAGTTCAAATTCACCCTATGACTACAAAAACACCCGATAGACTTCATACACCAATGCTAATAACGATAATGAAAGTTTAATGGGAAGTAGAGCAAGCACCCCTGATATACAAGACTCTTTCACAGTACCGACCATTGAACCACAAAAACCAGAAAAACCTCAAGTAACAATTATATCTATTGTTTGAGGCTTTCGCGGTTACTCGAATTATTCTCCTTAGCATAGAATTTCGGCTTAGACCGCGTAGTATTTGTATATAAACACCCAGCATTTTCTGGCTTAATGTGCCTTGCACCTTGTGAAGTCGAGCAAAAACCCGCGCGATGGCCATGCTCTTTGGTGGCTCGTGTTGTTTGAGTATCTTGAGAACGAGGTACTTAGGCAGATTTGGCCGTTTTGCTGTTTGTGCATCCATATTCACTAACGTTTCGCAAGACCTTGCAGCTTGCATCATCACTCTGATGGGTATCCTCGTTTTCAAGATACTCAAACAACACGAGCCACCAAAGAGCATGGCCATCGCGCGGGTTTTTGCTCGACTTCACAAGGTGGCACATTAAGCCAGAAAATGCTGGGTGTTCATATACAAATACTACGCGTTCTAAGCCGAAATTCTATGCTAAGGAGAACAATTATATCTGACATACAAATAAGACCATCAAATATTAGTAATTTTAATGACGACAATAACTCTCATGCCGAAACATTCATAGAACCTTTTACAATATCGCAAATTCTCGAACATGATACTTATGATTTAATGCCACATAATGGATATTCGAACATCAAAAGACACGCTAACGAATTATTGTCTTTTTCAGGCTTACTACCCTCATCGCCTGTATCCTGATTATTCAATCACCTGTTATACATGGCGATATAACTGTAAATAATATAGAAGATAATTCAGGACTATATTCCTTAAATGTAGGAAAGGTAGTTCTTAAACAGAGCGAATGGAAGCTCATTAGAAACGTAGATTATACCCCTATTATTATTAAATATGACGCACTTAGAAATAATTTTATTTCATACTGATGTCAAAAATGACATTTTTCGGATTATTTATGGTACAAAAAATTAAACATTAAGATCCTAGTACTTTATAGTAAAATTTTAAAGTTCAAGTACTTTAAAATTATACGTCAATTGTTGACATGAAATTTGAAATGATTTACTACTTTTTATTTAAAATTCATTAAACTTGCAGTATGAAATAAACCGTTGTATTCACCACGAACGAAAAGTGTTTTTAAAGGTCCTCGCAAGTAATTCCGTGCTCGGCTGACGCCTCGGACGTAAACAACTTTCTCGTCTTTAAAATGCCACTTTTCGTTCTAGATAAATAAACTACTATAATGAAAATTATACCGTTACTTGAAAATATGAAAATAATGTTATTGAATATACGAAGTTTTTAAAAAAAATATGATATTATCAACCATAATAATTTACTCACAATACTAAAACAATACATAGAAAAAAAACCGATAAACTTCTGAATCAATTATTTCCCGATGTTATACACAAAATTAATAAAAGAGGACTTTTCGACGGATTAGAATCCGCTTTCAAATTTCTAACAGGCAACCTCAACGCCAACGATGGAGTTACGAATCAATGATTACCAAATTACAAGAAAGTAACAAAATTCATAATGCTATTATATTAGACCAAACCAGCATTTTGAATAACACAATATCAGTAATAAGCGATATAGCAAAAAGTCAAGTACTTCTTCTTCTTCTTCTTCTATTAATTATCGCGCTTCGACAGCTTGGGTCATTAGCGCGTTGAGGTGGCTTGGATAGCTATTAACACTTTGGTTGGAGCATCACTGTATTAATGTCACCGTATAGTTGTCACTATATTGTTAGCACATATCATTAGACGAGTTTTATTAAGCCACTGTGTGTTAAAAATTTTATCAGGTTGGTTTCCGATTTTTCGTTATTGTTCAAAGCCTCTTCCATAGAGTTGGGGATGTGATATTCAGTTTTCTCTTTTGAGTATTTTAGGCATTCTGTGATAATATGGGCAACCGTGATTCTGGTGTTGCATGTTTCACACATCGGAGCGGCTTGCTTCTGGAGAAGATAAGCATGGGTTAGCCTCGTATGGCCGATTCTAATTCGAGTCAAAGCGATTCTTTCTCTTCTGGTCAAACGGTGTTGATCTTGCCATGGAGTCACTTGATATTTTATTGCGCGCAATTTATTATTTTCTATATGAGCCCAAGATTCTTGCCATTTTTTTGTATTGTAGGATATGCATATAGTTTTAAGATCTTGTTGTGGAATTTTATCATTTATTATTGATTGGCGAGAGTATATTGCATCTTTTGCGTATTTATCCGCTAATTTATTTCCAGGTATTCCTATATGGGACGGAATCCACATAATGACGACGGATTTCCCAGAGCTATGAATATTTGAGTATAGTTCTAAAATCTCTTGGACGTAGCAGTGTGATAGCAAAGCTTCTTTTAATGCAGAAATGACACTTAAAGAGTCTGTTAGAATTAAAAATTTCTGATAATTACTGTCATCTATGTATTTAAGTCCCTGGAGAACCACCCATGCTTCTCCCGTAAAAACACTGCTATGTTCATGTAGTCTGTATGTATAATGGCCCGATGGTGTCACTATTGCGGCTCCAGTTCCTTCCTCCGTCTTAGATGCATCAGTAAGGATTTCATGGTGTTGAGGGTAGTTAGAAAGGAGTTCACAGTAGTGGGCTTTTATAATTTCATGATTTATTGTGTCTTTGTTGAATTGTTTGAGGGTTTCAATCAATATTGGTTGCTTTAAGATCCAAGGTGGTGTGTCACTCAATTTTTGTTGCATAACCTGACTAAAATTCATGTCTGTGTTAATTATTAGGTTATTTAATCTTTGGTAAAAGGGTAAGGGTAGCTTAGGTTTGGATTGGAACAAGGTGAGAAAACGATTTGAAAATACCATGTTATGTACCGGGTTTTCTGGATGGGCGCTTATTTTTGGCGCATAAGATAATGTTAGTTGGTTTCTTCTTAATTCTAATGATGGTTCTCCCGCCTCGGGCAAGATGCTGACAGATGGGCTAGTTCGAAAAGCTCCTCTTGATAATCTTATTGCTGTATTTTGGATCGGATCAAGTAGTTTGAGAATATAACATGTTGATGACGCATATGCAATGGAACCATAATCAATTTTTGATCTTATTGTGGCTTTGTATAAATTAAGAAGGATGGCTGAGTCAGCTCCCCAGTTTGTGTTGGATATCGCTCTGATAATGTTGAGTCTTCTGATGCATTGATTCTTTAAGTTTTTGATATGTGTTACCCAGGAGAGTTTTTTGTCAAAGATTATTCCTAGAATCTTTATCTCATTGACAGAATTTATAGGGGTGTTATTGAGTTGTAAGATTGGGCTGTTATTTATTCTGTTATACCGATGGAAATGTATACATTTAGTTTTTGCTGTAGAAAATTTAAAGCCTGGTGTGCGTGACTATGTCAGTAGATTGTCAATAGTTTTTTGTAGAAGATTTCCAATCGATGTTAAATTTTTGCCTTGACAATAAATAATTAGGTCGTCTGCGAATATAGTTGTTTTAACAGGAGAAGTGATATTGCTTACTACATCATTAATTGCGACTAGAAAGAGAATAACGCTAAGAATGGATCCTTGGGGAATTCCATTTTCTTGAATGAATGTAGTAGATAATACCCCATTTGATTTGACTGTGAAACTACGTTGTTGGAGAAAGTTAATTATGAACGAGATAATTGATCCTTCTAATCCCCAACCTATTAATGTCTGAATTATTTTGAATTTTCAAACCATATCATAGGCCTTTTCTTTTCTTTTCCGAAGCAAACAGCTATAACATGTTGTTTGTTAGCAAAAGCCTGATTTATTTCACTTTCTAGTAGAATTATGGAATCACCCGTTGATCTGAATTTCCGGAAACCATTTTGAGTATGAGTAAGTAGGTTGTTTTTCTCTAAATGCCAAAGCAGTCTTCGATTTACCATTTTTTCCATTATTTTACACATGGTACAGGTAAGGGCAATTGGTCGGTAGTTATCTGTGCTTGTTCTATCTTTACCTGGTTTCGCTATCGGGACTATAAGAGATTTAAGCCATTTCTTTGGAAAAACATTTTTTGACCAAACTTCATTGTAAATATCAAGTAGGTGAGATTTTCCATTTGTTGGTAAGTTTTTCAAAAAGATAAAAGGTATTTCATCTGGTCCTGGACTTGAATTTTTGCTATGATTTAGAGCGAATTCTAGTTCGTGTGTACTAAAAGTGTTGTTTATCGCGCTGTTTGAGTGTTTATTTATTATGCTGTGCTTTTCAATATCTGTCTTGTACTTTAGAAAGTTTTTATTGTAATTGTCGTTACTGGAATATCTTCGGAATGTGAGACCTAGGTTGTTCGCTATTTCGGTAGGACTTGTAATGATGTTGTTTCCACTTTTCAGCGCAGATATTGTCGGTTTGTAGTTTGTTGCCTTCATTCGTCTTATTTTGTCCCAAATTTCTGACGTGGGAGTGGAATTGGACATGGAGGAGACAAACTGTTGCCAGGATTGTCTTTTGCTGAGCTTGAGTATTCTTCGTGCCTTGGCTCGGAGTTTTTTGAAGTTAATTAGGTTTTCTTGGTTTTTGTGTTTTCTGTATTTATGGGTCCCGAGTGGTGTAGCTTAAACAAGCGTCCACGTTCGATCAGCAGAGTTAAGCAACGCTGTCTCTGGTCAGAACTTGGATGGGAGTTCCACGGCTGCATCTCTCGGCGCCTCGTGGTACGGCTATCACGGAAAAAAGTTGGTCCCGGCGGTCATAGAACATCATGACAGTCGTTAGTGGGGTTGGAAGTCCTCATAACTGCACAGCGACGCCTATAATTATTGGCCTAACGGCTGTTGGCTGAGTGCGAATTAAATAAAATAAAATAAAATAAAATAAAAACGCTGATTTGCTGTTTTTGATTGCCTCTTGACATTTAGGGTTCCACCAGGAAACTTTATGTTTAATTGGATTTGGAGAGGACGAGATACATTATACTAATACCATTCTCCGTTGACCTTAATTCAAATCCTGCATCCTTGACATGGACGCGCTTCCTGCCTCGTGCATTCTTGATAGAGCTTGTCTTAGTAGATTAGAAATATTATATAGGTTAGTAGTTTTGTATCTTAGCTTCAGTTTTATGCATAGCAGCAAGTACTTGACTTGCGTTAGATGTAAGAAATTGTCTAACTGTATATTCGAGCTCCAACGTGTAACATTGCCGTTGTAAAATAAAAGTATTTGTTAAAAAGTCGTTTCGACGACCTTTTAATTTAATTACGGTAGACTGAGTTTCATAACATTTCAAGTGCAAAAACACTTTTAGCACTAGTTTGCAGACAATATTTTTTCTATGGCCTTAAATTACTGGTATTAATTCATACATGTCGATTGAACACGGGCTACATTTTTAACAGTTATAATAATTTATGTCATAAAAAAACGGCAGTGGTTAAGCAGTCGGCACCTGTGATTATTTCTGCAGCCGGTAGTTGTCAAAGCTAGTTGTCATAAGTAATTATTTATAGTAATAATTTTACTTTGTTCATTACATAATGCTTTAATTAGTTGAAATGCTGTACCTCAAATGAAAAAAGAAACTTGAATAACTTTATAAGCTCAGTTACATGTTTAAAAGACGTAAACTCAAAATCAGTTGTTTATTAGCACATGTGCTAAAATAAACTGACCTATACTATTTCATTTTCAGTTCGACAAGCTATAGGTAAAAAGCCTTCTTTAAGTAGGGGTTGTGGAAAATAGTTTTTTTTGTGCAACCGTGCTAAAAATTTGGTTTTTGTGAACGTAATTACGGCCTCAAAATTCGTTTTTGCGGCTGTTGCTACTTCGCGGCCGTTGTTATTGGTAACGGGCGAGGAAATTAATATTGCGGCCGCAAACCTGTCGGCACGTTTGCACAACAAATTGATAAGGTATGTTTGATGATAATATGCATTACTATTGCACAATAGCTATTTATGCAACAAGTGCTAAAAGTTGATGTTTATGCACGAGACATGAAAATTATGAAACGAAGCCGAAGGCGGAGTTTCATAACATGTCTCGTGCATAAACCACTTTTAGCACGAGTTTGCATACAATATTTTTTCTACGACCTTAAATTTTCAGTTATTAATCCATAAATGTCGATTTAACAAAGGTTTGCATTTATGACAGTTAAAATTTATGTCATAATAAAGAGATGGCCTTGACGCGCAGGTGAATGTTTGTGGAGCCAGTACTGTCAAAGTCAGTTATCAAAAGTAATTTTTAATACTACACATCTGACTGTTCATTGCATAATGCTTTAATTATTTAAAAAACACTTTACCTCTAACGCAAGAAGTAACTAGAATAATTTTACAATCTCACTTCCAGTTCGAAATTGTAGTTTTATAACCTCACTTCACTTTATAACACATGTGCTAAAAGTAAACAGCTCTCAACCTCTCCTTCCAGTTACTCACTCCCAGCTGTTTGAGGTCTTTGGTTACTCCTATTTTATTTTAGGACGATCTCTTCTTCTTCGTGTGCCTTCACCTCTCTCTAGTGCTACTCTTGCCGTTCTCCTGTTACTTAGGCGGTTGACATGCCCCAACCACCTTACTCGTTTCATCTTCACCAGTTTTACGAAACTACCTTGCCCGTACATGTCCATTACCTCGTTGTTTGTTTTCCTGCACTACAATCTCTCTACATTCTTCCCTCCAGAAATCCTTCGTAAAACCTTCCGCTCCCAGATCTCCAGTCTTTTTTCAGTTTCTTGGGTCATTATCCACATTTCGTCTATATAGAACTGTAGGTTGTATGACCGTCTTGTGCAACGTAACCTTTGCAGCTCTAGATACACTTTTTGGGTTTAGGATTCTTCTTTTATCTATTTTTTCCTTTTCTTCATTCTCATTTGTCAATGTAGTGCCCAAATAATTAAAACTGCTTACTACTTCAAATTTATACTCATTGCCTCAATTATCTTTTAGGGTTAATTCTCTCTCAGTTAAGTCCTGGTTACCTCCAATTTCCATATATTTAGTTTTTTCTTTATTTTTTTCAGGCCAACTCTTCCGCTTTCTGTTGTAGATTGCAAAAGACTCTTTCCAGTTCTTCTTTTGATCTTGTCAGTAATGCGATGTCATCTGCATATGCTACGCACTGGTGCCTATGTAGGTATATTCCATGGGTATGAATATTGCTTTCTCTTAATACCTTTTCCAATACTAGATTAAAGAGACCGTTTGACATTGGATCACCTTGTCGTAAACATCTATTTACATTGAAACCCTTAGATATCTTCCCGTTTATCACTACCTTACAATTTGTTTTATTTAAAGTCATTTTTGTTAGCCGGATTAATTTATCCGGTATTCGAAAGTCCTTCATTTCACTGTAAAGTCTTTTTTTTCTCACCGTGTCTATTCATTTTGAAAGTCAATAGCTAACACGCACAATGTTGACTTTTGTGTATAGGTGTTGCTAAGAATTTGTTTCATTATGAATATTTGATCGCTTACAGCCCTTCCTACCAGAAACCCACCTTGATATTCTCCTATCACCCTCTCAGTTTCTTCTACAATTTTATTGCGCAGTGTTATCGCTATTATTTTATACACTACATCTGACAGTCAGATCCCCCGCTAGTGTTTCACACTTTCTTATTTCCCCCTTCTTATGTACTGGGTAGACAATGGCTTCATTCCACTTAGTTGGCATTGTTTCTTTTCTTTCACACTTCCGCTAGTACTTCGTATTTTCTTTTTTGTAGAGCCTCCCCTCTTCCGTTAATGATTTCTGCTGCAACTCCATTTTTTCCAGAGATTTTATTATTTTTCATCTACATCAGTATTGTTTCTATTTCTTGATAGCTGGAGACTTCTATTTCTTCACCACCTCTCGTGTAATGCTTTTCTGGTTCTGGGATTTCCTGATTTCCTTCTTCATTTAAAAACTCTTGGAAATATTCCACCCATCTTTCCAGGTTCCCATCGATTCGTCCTATCAGATCTCCTTTTCTGTTTTCGTAGTACGTTTTTCTCTTGTGGCAGTCTTGTTTCTCTTTCTTTGTTTCTTGATAGACGTTCCTTATTTCTTTATTGCTAAAGTGTCTTTCTATTTTTCTCAGCTTCTCTTCCATACTCTGTATTTTTTTACTTCTACGTATTGTTTTCACTCCTCCTCGTTCCTCTTGATATTTTCTTTTTGTCTCTGCTGTTTTTATGTTTTTCATTTCTAGCCTTTCTTTCTTTCTTCTTCTTATTGCCTCCTTACATTCTTAATCAAAACAATCTTTGCCTTTTGTCTTGCTTTCTTCTACCTGTAGTATTTGTTTAGCGTCCTCTTGGGTTACTTCCTGTACTTTATTCCATTCATCTTGGTTGTCACTCGCTCTTAAAATAACCCAAAATTTCTTCTTCTTGCAATAGACATTTAATTTGTTCACTTCTCTTCGATCTTTATTCTCTACTCTTGGTATTTCTTGAGTTATCTTTATTCTAATCAAGTAGTGGTCGGAATTTACGTCTGCTTCTCTATAGCTTCTTACATCTTCTTTCTATTAGAATATGGCCATTTTGATTTACAGTGCTTCCATTCATTGTCTTCCAAGTGCCTTTATGATTTTCCTTGCGATCACACTTAGTGCTTACGATTTCATGTCAAACTCAGTCGCGAATTTAATTAATTTTTTCCCATTGCAGTTGCTTTGAGTGTGTTTACTTTTACCACCTGCTATACTTTTACAAGTTCTTGCTTTTCCTGCGCATTTGCATCTCCCAACACTATTATTATATCGTGCTTAGGTATTTCCTCTACTGTTTTCCTGGTTCCTCATAAAACTTGCTTTTAGTTTCCTCGTGTTTAACTTCAATTGGTGGGTGGAAATTGACTAACGTGATTTTTCTGTATTGCCCTCGTAAACGTTATCTACAGATTCTATATAACATCGGATTGAATTATATTACTCTGTGTTTTATTTTCTTATTAACTTGGAACCTTGCCCCAAATATTCTGTTACTTGTCCCGCTATTAAAGTAAACAGAATTCTTTAGGTCATTTCTTGTATTTCCTTTTTGTTTGGTTTCTTGGAGTTGTTAGCACATCTATATTGAAGTACTGTACGATCTTCCAAAGAAACAAAATTAGTACACTAAGGTGCAGAAGCCGGCCGCCAGCTCAGCGATTTGAGGCGTGTAGTTCTTAAGAATAAAACCGTAGAACAATAATTAAACAAAAGCTCAGAGCGCCAACAAATTTTGAAATAACGGCGAATGCACCCCGGAGATCTAACGAGAATTTGTAAACTCAACACCCAAGCTATGTCATACTTCCTGAAAGATAGCTCCAAATAAATGCAATCAATCGTAGCTAAACTTACCCTGTATACTGGCATAAAGATCATATAGTTTCGAGTAAGTACCACAGTACAGGTTTACAGTAATTATCACAATAAATAGCATCAATTAGAATAGCTCTACATTACTTAATCACAGGCTACAACATATTTACAATCTTATGAATTAATACAGCACTTTACAACAAATTAAAAGAGGCAGCTCCGCAAGCTACTTAGCCCGCGGATTTTCTAGGCTCAGTTTTAGAAGAAACTGAACGCGGTGTCGAGCTCTTGGCCGAGAAGTTCATACGGCCGTAGGTGGTGTTTTCCAGCGTAAACGGAGCGGCGGCCGCGAAGTTAAGGTGCCAAACGCACCCCCAAAACGGGTTCTTCTTGTGCCCTGAATAGGCGCTGGCGACAAGGAAAAGCGGTTCCATGGAGGCCTAACACAGTTGACTCGCAAAATACCTGCAGCAGGTCGCCGAGGACACGGGAACAATCAAGCGTCGCGCCAATTCAGCCCGGCGAACGGGCCCAATATTCGTTGGCTTAGCTAAGAAAAATGGCATTAATTATGCTTGGTACTGCTTGCTGTGAAAAGGGAAGAGGTCCGAATAGAATACACAAATACAAGAGGCCCTAGCGCGTCTAGTTACTCACCCCAGATGACAGTTTGGGCACATGCAGCAGCTCGTGGTTGCAATTACCAAAAACGAATCCGCACAAGGCGGAGGAAAACTTTTTTAATGAGTTCGGGGCATTAAAGCCACGAAAACGTGAGGGCTCGCATATCACCACAGCGTAAAACTAACCAAAAGCCCTACTAAACATTCCCGAAAGCTCATGAAATGTTAAAACCATTATACTGTTCGATTCAAGCTGCGAGCGGGAAAAACCCCGTCGAAGACCGCAATCGGATTTTCCCAGATAAAAGCACATCAATTTTATCGCAGCCAAATATCCCAGTCGCGCGATGCGCGGGAAAATATAATTCGAATTCGAAATTAAGAAAGACGGCGTAATCTAAACGTAACAAAGTCCAGCTATGTCCATTTTGTAATCCTTGCTTACTTCCCTTAATATTCTTAAATCCCTTTCCTCCAAAGTTGTTATGTCATTTTGGTCTTTTATATTTTAACAAATTTTACTAAATGCGGCCCTGGGCTCCCGGAATTATAATTGAATTTAGTTGAACGAATATTAAGATGTTTGCGACCTACAAGCTTCGTAAGCGATTTTCTTGGGACCAAGTAGTTCATTGTAGTCATTGCCGGTTAGATTGTATTCTCTGAATTATATTTACAAATTCATTCTTTGTTCCATTTTATAGATAAGGCAGTTTCGCGTTTCAACTTCTTATTCCAGCACTTTGAAAATAAGTTTTGGGGGACTCTTTGTTGTCGCGAATACTGTATTAGGATTCAATCTCGCTTTCCGACAGTCGTAGCTTCTGGACTTCTTAGAAATTATTCTTATCGGTCGAGATATTTAAGCCGTTTGGAATTTCTTTACGTAGCAGTTAAGTATTCTGGAACTTTCCTATTTGCTTTATTGGTTGATCGGGGCTTTCCCGAATTGTGTAGTCGGATTTTGCCAACTCAGGCATTGCATCAGCCGTTGCAATTCTGCCCCAAGCTTTGGCGAAGGGAAGACAATTTTGATAAGCCCTGTGGTCCTCGTGCATATGGAGATATTAATTTTAGAACCCAAACCTTTCTTCCGATGGCTATCGTCGGGACCCGTGCATTTGGAATTAAAAATTGGTAGCCAGTCATTGAGTACAACAGACGTGCAAATTTTTGTTGCTCCCGGGCCGCTTGCTCGCGGTCCGGGGAGCTTTTCATAAAACCCCTTATGTGCAGTGCTTGAGTTAAATTGGATTTTTAAAGTTAGTTCTGCTCCAGCTCTGATAGCAGCAATCTCGTTAAAAAGATTTAAAGTTCGCGCAGCGAGCGTGTGTGTGATGTGTTAGGCCGACGGATTTATAGTCTTCTTTTTGGTTACTTCTGTAGAGAAGTTATTTTCCCTAGTTGCACATTTAGTTGAAGACGCTTTCCCAAAGTCTTAGTGATTTCTCGTGCTAATTGAGAAAAGTTCTGCATTTTGCAAATCCCATCTGACGTCGAGCCCTACTTGGTGTCTTCCGCTCGCTGCTGGACGCTGTCTTCGCCTCCTTTTACCTTCTGCAGTCAATGCCTGGCTCCGGCCAAGCCCTCAACAAACCCTTTCTAAGCTGTGGGTGCTGTAATTGCTGCTTCTAGCCGCCGCTAAGCCTCATCAGGTCCGGCTCCGTCACCTGCCATCCCCTAAACAGTATGTGATCTGGCTAATAAGGTAAATGTAAAACTTGTGTTTTTCCTTTATCAAGCGGGAGTGCTGCGAAAATATATATATAGTGTGTGTCGCATGCTATGGAACTCTGCGTCTGCGAATTTATGTTGTTTCATTACTTATGTACAGGCGGGAAAATCTCCCGGTTAATTTTCTTTGAATAACCATTGTTTGTATTGCAATTTAGTGGGTAAGATAACTTCTTTTTGCTGGGATCCCGATAACTTTTCAGTTAGAGTGTAACATTTTTATGGCCGACTTGTGGCTTTGTTTGTGTGTGTTTGATTCATTAAATACCAATTTTGTCAAAATCAGCCTATTTATTTTATGTACCTTTGAAATCTGGGGTCTTCAACCCGTACTGGCGAAGGCCGAGTGTAGTCAAATGTGACGCTAAAAGATGTGCTTTTACTGAACAAGCCTGAAGAATATCGGTTTGAATTAAGTTCTATACCTTTTAGGAGGGTGGCCATTAAGGCCATCCTGTGTTTGTACCGGCAGATCTGGTGGGAGCTTGGTGAACGACGGCAAAGAGGCAGCTTACAGCGACCCGCTGAATTTCTGGCATAGCTCCATGACGTTTCGCAAAAGTATAGGGTAAGTGCCGTTGGTTTTGAGTGAGCTTTCGAACCACCCCTTCTCGATTGAGCCAGCTTGAGGGTAACAGGAACACCTCCATTTGTTCCGACACAGTTGAAGATCTGTGTTATTGCAAAAACCGGCGAAGCCTTCACTTTTTTTCCCGATTTTGTCTTTTGGTACGACTATTGCCGATCGAGTTAAATTATCATGTAACAAAGTTTCCCTTACATTCCATGTTCCAATCATTAGCCTGTTCTTTGCCATTTTCGACTTGCCTCCTTTGCCTAATTCATATCCTTTTCCGTTGCGTGTGTCGACTTCTTTTGCTCGCTTGTCTTCTTTTACTTGGCGTGTTCAAACTATTTTTGGACATGGTTTTAAGTGAATAATTTTAATATAAATTGTAATCCAGGAAACACGCAATTGGTTCACTAAAGGCAGAACTTGCGCCAGATAAAAGTATGTCAGCTTTCGGTGTCATGATAACAAATTACAATAGCAACGCCTGCAATCAAGCGCCAGTTCTTGTTGACAAACAGACGTTGCATTTTTACATGTATAGTATATCGTATGTCAGAAACACAACGCAGCAATTCTGCAATGTTAGTGTGTCAACCAAGCATTCAGAATTGCGTTAGTAAAAATTCGTGTGATTGTATTTCAATATTAGGCCGTAAAAACATGGCATACATTTTCTGTATATATACGCTGTAATAGGACTAAGATTTCAATATACCTTTAACCACGATTGTGTATATTCATTGATGGGGTTGAACACAGGCTAAAATTGTTTATAACGAGGTAGCCAGGCCTAGCTACTTCCCCCTATCTCTTAACAAAAAAATAAACTCCATCTCCTGTAAAATAAAACTAAACTGGTTTTAAAACAAACATAAAAGGTGCTAAGTTTTAATTAATTTGGGCCACATTTTTTAACATTGGTCCTTCGAGCCAACAACTCCCCGATCAGGAAGAAACCGGAATTTGGAGAAGACATTGGTCCTACAAGCCAACTACTCCCCGGACAAGAGGAAACTGGATTTTTTGGGTAAAAATCCTCAAGCCAACCAATTGGAGGCTGAAAAGAAGTTAGTGCATCAATCAAGAGTCCTGGACACGCGGAACAGATTCGAAACTCTGGGCAAGTAACACTGGACCGAATCTGCCATATCCGTAGGAAAATTTTGGAGGACTCGCAACAAGATTGGTATGTACACTTCTGTGTAAAGATTAGGGAGAAGTTCAAATTGAGCCGTTGCCAAGGAGAAGACGTCCTACGACTCAATCAAAGAAATTCCGCCTCAGGAAAAGGCGAGAATTAGTGATAGCAGCGTAAGTCCTGCTAATAACTTCCAAGGGCTTCCGCCGTGCAGCGAGAAGAATCTTCAGCGGCAATCGATCCGCTAAGAACTTGAAAAATACGTGAAGTGGTAAGATAATACTTATTAAGCCACTTTTAGTACCAAAATCAATAAAAAAGCCGCATCGACATGGAGTCAATTATAAAGGAGCAGAAGCAGCTGGCGGACAAAATGTGCCAACTGTTCACAAATATGAAGAAGGATTCCGGAAGCAGAAAGAATCAGATGTACCTAGCCAAGAAAGAGGATGAATTAGAAGAATTATGGAAGGCATTCGAGAGCGGTGACATGGAACTACGAAAGCGACTTCCAGCTGATCATGAATACATAAAAAAGGATTTATACAGCCAGGTGAAAGAAAGATTTCAAATAACTACAGATTACATACACGAATGGCAGGAGAAGCTAAACCCAGCCAGTGAGGAGAGTAACGGCTTAGAAACCGAGAAAAAGGAAAACCCCATCGAACAGGAAGGCAGACTTAAGAAGCAAGAAATTAAAATGCGGTTATTTAACAAAGTATTGGATGAAGCAGTATCTGCATTAGAACAACCCCAGGCGAAAATGGTCTACGAACATAAGGCGAGCAAAATATGCGAGCAGTGGGAAAACATCACGAGTCTTCATGAGGAGATTCTCGGATGTGAGCAAGAATTCGCTGAGGACTACTTCAAGCACGAAGTTTACAATCAGATGCGAGAGCGTTATAACCAGGTAATAGCTCAAATATTTAACAAGATAAGTAGCATCTCTAGAAGCGAGCAGCCACGACCACGAGAATAATTGGCCATCCCATTGTCCAAAATCGCAATGCCTACGTTTGAAGGAAATTATGAAAATTGGACCACGTTCCACGACATTTTTGGGCGACTCATCCACAACAATGCCACATTAGGCAATGCAGAGAAGATGCAGTACCTCAAAACTTACCTCAGAGGCGAGGCAAGTAAATTAATAAAACATCTCGACGCAGCGGACGCTAACTATGATACCGCATGGGACCTACTAAAAAGCAGGTATAATAACAAAAGAATTTTGTTTTCCAAATGTTTAGACAACATATTAGAGCTGCCCAATTTAAACTATGAATCAGCAGCTAGTCTGAAACAGCTGCATGATACAACAATGGAGAGTTTACGTGCCATATCCAACATGGGCGTAAATGAAGATACATGGGGACCAATAATAGCACATCTGCTGGTCAAGAAGCTGGACAAGGAAACAAAGAGGATATATGAACAGTCGCGGACTAATCCTCGAGAAATCCAGGATCTGGCAGATATGTTGAAGTTTTTGGAAAACACATTCCAATCACTTGAGGCAAGTCAAGAGTCCAAAAAGAAGCTGGAAGTCGCAAAGCCAACAAAATCGGAGTCATCAAAAAAACCGTGGCCGGTAAGAAGTTACCAAACAAGCGTCAGTAAAACTCCGGTAAGAAAACCACGACAGGAGCCAAATAGGAAATCCCAAGTGGCCGCCACCACCACCAGACAAAGCGTGGAAGAAATAAGCAGCTCAGTTAGCAGAAAGGTCAAACGTCCCAATCAGAAGGACGTTCTGCTAGCAACGGCATTTTTGAAAATAAAAACAGCTGGAGGTTATTATGAACTGTTGAGAGCATTGGTCGATCCAGGGTCACAGGCATCATTTATAACCGAAGAAGCAGCTCAATTGTTGGCATTACCGAGAGTAAGAATCCAAGCTGACGTATCAGGACTAGGAAAAAGCAAAGCCGGAAAATCCAGAGGAGAAATTGAAGTGGAAATGAAACCACGATTCTCCAGTAATTTCCGATTTTTTGGGAAATTGCTTATATTGGCAAATTTAACAGGAACATTGCCAAGAAATAAAATAATTGAGAAGGAAAAGGACGCATGGGAACATTGCCTGCTAGCCGATCCTACCTACGACATGCCAGGTCCAGTAGATATCCTGATAGGAGCAGACCTATACAAGGATATACTCCTAGAAGGAGTTAAGAAGACGGAGCAAGGGATGATGGCACAAAAGACGGAATTTGGATGGACCGTATCTGGGGCAGGAAAAGCAGCAGAACAACCCAATAGGAGAGTGGTCAGCATGATGTCTAACGTCAAAGAAGAGCACCACCTCAACAATTTCTGGGAGGCGGAAGAGCTCCTGATGAAGAAATCTATCTCACAGGAGGGACGTGAAGTGGACAATTGGACAATTGGACAATTGGAAGCAACCCATCAGAGGACGCAAGACGGGACATGTGTGGTGAACATACCGTTCACAAAGGATCCAAGTCGAGTAGCAGAACCACGGATGGCAGTCGCCAGGAACCTGCAGTTTGGGAAAGGATTCAACCCTGACAAAAACTTGGAGTCCAAACACAACAACGTCATGAAGAAGTGTCCTTTACCAGGACACATGAAGAAGAAGGGCCAAAGTGGTGGTCCTAGGAGAGGACGTTACATTCCTCACCCAGCTGTCATATAGGAAGACAGCAAAACGACCAAACCAAGGGTAGTCAACAGTCCCGCATCCAAAGCATCCACTGGGAGAAGTCCGAACCAGACGATGCATACAGGGTCAAGAGTACAACGGAAGCAGACTGACATCCGTCCACAATGGAGGAAGTACAAGGACAAGTATCCCGAGGTCAGCCGAGCAATCAATCCGAGAAGCATCACACCACAGGGGCGTGATACCATTTCGATGGCAACAAGATGTCCACGACCTACCCAATACAAGCTGGGGACACCTATTAATTACAACAAGGTCCGTCAGCAACATAACTACACTCCTCGGTATTTGCTTATGGTGCGAAGTAAGCAATTTTATGGAGAAGCGCATGCAAGGTTGTAGCAGTACATATCGTAGCTTCTACAGGAATATCGTTCAATATTAATTAATCCTAATAGATAGGCAACTTTAAGTGCAAGACCACTAGGAGGGGTTGCCTACCCTTTTTGAAATTTAATTTAGAAGGCCCATGGTTACGTTAATAAAAGAACAATAAATAACAAAAATTATTACTTCCTGTTTAATTGAGAAAGCAAAAGGGCGCTTCTCTATGCAGAAGCGAAGCAAATTGAAAATTCTAGCTTAGAAAGGATACAAGCAGACAATAGTAAGCCTTTATTTAACTCATACAGCCTAGTATTAAAACATAATAATTTTTCAGGCAGATAGGATAAATTCCACAAACATTTTCTTTCTGAAAAGGGCAGTTATTATATAACTGGTAGGTAGACGGCAAACTAATACATACAAATCGTAATAGAGGGTTTTCCTTGATTCAGCTCTTAGTGTCACCTCTTTGACCACCAGCTCTTAGGGCTTCCTCTTTGACTACCAGCTCGTCGGTCTTTTTCATTTGACGCCAGTTCTGGTCAGTTGTATATTCGCCATGGAGAAGTGTGTCGATAAGTTACGAGCGATAAGGAAAAGAGAGGACGCAATTAGAAATCTATAACCAGTTAGGAGATCACTCACCAGTCAAGGGCAACTTCTTTGGTTCGATGAGGAGTTCTTCATAGTTAATGTTGGCAGATGGAGAGGTCCAGGTTCAAGGGTTCTCTGCATTAACCGTATGTTAGTCCTGAAAGGGTTTAATATCGTTAGTTAGACTTAAACCCGCGTCATAGCTTAAATATAATTAAATTAGGGCGTAAGCCTTAAGAATATTCAATAACAGATTAGTTTCAAGTAAAAACAATAGTTACTTACCAGGTGATGTGGCCTGAAGTGAGATTAAATCGTTCTGTGACTGTCAAGTTGGTTTTTGGGTCACTTGTCAAATAATAAGTTTTTTTTTCATAAAGGACCTTTCTTATACTACATGGAATGATACCAATTAAACTAAATACCGATCATTAATCGTAATTAAGACCTAGGAAAGAGAAATACGAGGGTATAGAAAGCTCTTTATATTTTCATCTTACGAACCGGAGGTTATTAATTAAATAGGTATAAGAAATCTCCTAGATACTGATAGATTCATTAATCCTAACGTTTTATTAGAACATATTCTAACTTGTCAGAGAAGAATAAAACTTGCTAAATAATTACATAATGTGTATTAAAATTAGAAAGGTATAAGCCTCTAATGCATAACAATTGATTTGTGGACTGTTAGAAAGAATACGTAACCTTTGTAAACTTATTGAATTTAAAACTTTTTAAATAAAGTTATGGCGCCCATTTCTTCTGATTAATGAACTTTTACCTTTATATGAAAGTGAAACGAACTAAAAATCCCACAATTGTTAAACCCTGATAAGAAACCGTATCTTGAGCTAGTCGGTGAAGTGTAAGCCTTCAAAGGTAAGTAAGGATGAGGGGTACACGAAGTGGCGACGCAACGTGGAGGCTCGAGTAAAAGGGACCATTTCAATTAAAAGAAAATTTAACGCTTCACTATCATAAAAGGTATAGTTCCGGAATTTAACAATTACTAATAGGTTGCATTGTATTCGATCATACAGTTCATTAATTGCATAGTAATTAAATCAATATGATAAAAGTAAATTATTTAGCCTCAGATGAATTAGATTGGGAGTTGGTTACTAGAAATATCAATACTGAAAATAGGAATGTGGAGGAAAAAAGGAAATTATTAAGAACACAATTGAATATAGAGAAGTGTGATGTATCTAAAAGTTCCACATATTTACCAGTTGCTTTGGAGGTTTCTCAAGAAATAGATTTTTGCAGTAACAGAATAAAATATCTTAGAACATTAGCGCAGAACTTTGAAGATAAACCGTTATCAGCTACTTATGATAGATTAACTACCAAACTACAACATTTATATCGTAGGTTAGAATATATCGCGACTTCAGTAGATGATCAAGTTAAAACTAAATGGACTCACCTCAAAGATCAATGGTTAGAATTATCAGTAACAATTTCAGAAGTAGCTGAGGATGATGCTATGCGATTCAATGATTTGGTAGCAGTGTTGGATCATTCAGGACAACCTAATCAAAGTAATGTTAAAATAGAACTGCCAGTAGGAAGTACAGATCCGTTACCTAACATTAGTTATGAGTTACCAACAGAAACAATTAATCAACCATCTCATAGTTCACCTAACATTAATAGTCGAAAGGTAGAATTTGATATCTCGGAACCAATGAATCAATACACAGAGAGAATGAAAAATTTAAATATATCACAAGCTCCGTCATACAATTATCAAACAGGTTTTGTAATGAATTCAGTTAGTGTATCCAAGTGGAATATTAAGTTCTCAGGTAATACAGCTAGTCAAGGTGTTAACTCATTCTTAGAACGGGTAGAAGAACTAAGAGTGGCCAGAAATTTGTCATATGAACAGTTATTCTTAGAAGCAATAGATTTGTTTGAGGATCAAGCACTAATTTGGTTCAGGTCAATTAGAAGTAAGATAGGGAGTTGGAAAGAAATAGTAGAATTACTAAAAAGACATTATTTACCTAGTGATTACGATGAAGCATTATGGGATGAAATTCGATCTCGAGTACAAGGTGTAGATGAACGTCCTCACATCTTCATAGCGGTTATGATAAATTTGTTCAATAGATTAAACTCAGTTCCCAGTGAAGATATTCAGTTAAAATATATTAGGAAAAACTTGCAACCTTATTATAGTAGTCACCTTACGTTAACCCAAGTCATTAGCATAAATTCACTTATTGATAACTGTCGAGATTTAGAAGAGACGAAAGAAAGAAATAAAAAATTTAGACCAAATTTTTCCTTAGTTAAAACACCTTTAGAACCTGACTTAGCATATAAAGTACAAGCTCAAGTAAAACGTCAAATTCATTCCTCTACTATTGGTAACAAGTTGTCAAATAAGTTAACCAATGCTGATAAGAGAGAAGTATCATCTAGAAAGTTTATAAGAAATTTTACGAATGTAACTTGTTGGAATTGTAATGAAAAAGGTCACACCTATCATAAATGCAATAAAGAACGTACCTTCTTCTGCTACATTTGTGGGAATCCCAATGTTAATTCTAATAATTGCGATAAATGTAAAGGTCAATTTCGAAAAAACGAACAGAGACAAGCATCGTCCGCAGTCCGCGAAGCTTAAGTCCAACAATTCTAAGGGCTGAAAAATTGAAATGGAATGAATGGTTAAAAAAAGTCTCACAATTTTGTAAAAGTTCTCAAGCTAATTATACGTTTTCACATAATCATAAAGATAATCGTCCTTTTATTAAGGTTAAAATTAAAAACATGTCATTGTTAGCTCTTTTAGATACTGGTGCTAATCAAACTATAATAGGCAGGCAGGGTTTATTTTTGATTAATCAGCTTAAATTACCTTTAACCAAGCCTGGAATACAGATGAACTTGCAAACAGCTGATGGAAATTACCAATCTATTATGGGAATAGTAGAATTACCGATAACTATGGAAGGAATAACTAGAATTGTTAGTTGTTTAGTTTCCAATACTATTTCGGCTTCTCTTACTCTTGGAGTTGATAGTTGCTATGTGTTTAATTTGAATATTACAGATTTTCGGTCAGGTCAATTTCAAGTTTCGGGCATGAATAGTTTAAATAAAGTCATTTTAGCAAGGGAAGATCTATCTCCAGAACAGATCCGTGGTTTGGAAGTAGTTATAGATAAATTTCAAGAAATTAGTGGTCCTAAGCTTGGTAGTACAAATATGGTAGTTCATCGCATTGATACCGGTGATGCTAAACCCATTAAACAAAGATATTATCCAATGTCACCTCTTATGCTAGAAGCAGTAAATAAAGAAATTGATGAAATGTTAAAGTTAGAGGTAATTCAAAAATCTTTTTCGCCATGGAATTCTCCTATTGTCATGGTTAAGAAAAAAGATGGTTCATTAAGATTTTGTTTTGATGGTCGTCAATTGAATAAGGTTACTAAGAGAGATGCATACCCTTTACCTTATGTTAATGGTATTCTCGATAGATTACAAGATGCTAGGTTTTTAAGTTCAATTGATCTTCAGAAAGCATTTTGGCAAGTACCACTTTCCCCAGATAGTTGTGAAAAAACTGCTTTTACGGTTCCTGGTAGAGGATTATTTGAATTTAAAGTTCTCCCTTTCGGTCTTAATAACAGCGCTCAAACTTTACAGAGACTAATGGATAATATTTTTGGTCCAGAATTGAATAATGTATTTGTTTATATGGACGACGTCATAATTATTTCTAAGACATTTTCAGAACATTTAAACACGTTAGAACAGGTTTTCAATCGATTAAAGAATGCGGGACTTACTATCAATATTGAAAAATGTGAATTTTGTAGACCTTCATTGACATATCTAGGTTTCCTAATTGATGGAGATGGTTTGCGAACAGATCCGTCCAAAGTGGAAGCAATAGTTTCTTTTCCTACTCCAAAGAATTCCACAGAAGTAAAAAGATTTTTGGGAATGGCTAGCTGGTATAGGAGATTTGTTCCAAATTTTTCAACATTAGCTTCTCCTATGTTAGATTTAATTAAAGGCCATCAGAAAAAGAAATCTATTAGATGGAATGAGCGAGCCGAGTCTTCTTTTCAAGAACTTAAGAAATTATTAACTTCTTCTCCCATATTGAGTAGTCCAGATTTCAATAAAATGTTTATTATACAATGTGATGCCAGTGACGTAGGTGTAGGCGCGGTATTACTACAAGGTGAAGGGTCAGAAGAAAGAGTTATTGCCTATGCCAGTCGGTCTTTGACTAGTGCAGAACGTAATTATTCGGTAACTGAAAAAGAGTGTTTAGCATGTTTATTTGGTATAGAAAAATACCGTCCTTATATTGAACTTACTCATTTCAAAATTGTTACTGATCACCATGCTCTTTTATGGCTACATAAATTACAATCACCTACAGGTAGATTAGCTCGTTGGACTGCTAGGATGTCACAATATAGTTTTGAAATAGAACATCGTAAAGGAAAATTCAATGTTGTTCCAGATGCTTTATCCCGAAATCCTATTCCTGTTGTTAATATTAGCATGATGACGTTAGAGGAAACAGATTTATGTCCGTGGTATAAAAGTATGATTGGTAGAATAAAAGATCATCCAGAGAATTATCCCTTGTGGAGAGTAGAAGATAACATTTTATATAAGTACATTAGCAATAAACATGATATCTTGTCTAATTTAATAGAATGGAAGATAGTTGTTCCTAAAGCTAAAAGGTTAGATATATTACAACAATTTCATGACGAACCTACCTCAAGTCACCTAGGATCTTTTAAGACCTTTAGAAAAATAGCTGAAATATATTATTGGCCTAAGATGAAAGCAGATATCGCTAAGTATGTCAGAAAATGTGATATATGTCAAGCCAGTAAGTCGTCTTCTCAACTTCGTCCCGGGTTAATGGGAAATCAAAAGAAAATTAAATATCCATTCCAGCTGATTTCAATAGATTTAATTGGTCCTTTACCAAGATCAACGAAAGGTTACACTTCTATTCTAGTAGTAACTGATTGGTTTACTAAGTTTGTGCAAGTACAACCACTTAGAAAAGCAACCGCCTCTTCTATCGTTAAGTTTCTAGAAAATGATGTCTTTTTAATGTTTGGAGTTCCTCAAATCATTATGTGTGATAATGGACCTCAGTTCATAGGTGGACTTTTTCAGAAGTTAGTAGAAAAGTATAAAGTACAAAAGGTTTGGTATAACGCTTCTTATCATCCGCAAGTAAATCCGGTCGAACGTACGAATAGAATCATTACTACTGCATTACGCTCTTATATAAAAAAAAATCATAGAATATGGGATGCTCAAATTTATAAGATAGCACATGCCATAAGAAACGCTGTTAGTGAAGTTACGGGCTATACTCCATCCTTTTTAAATTTTGGCCGAACTGTTCCTGCTCACGGTGATTATTATGGTCGGTTAGAAAATTTAACAAAGGAGGACATATCATTAGAAACACGCGAACAGTTAGTTAAAGATGTCAATCAACTATCTCCTATTTATAGTGAGGTAATACAATGTCTTAATCAAGCCTATGAAAGGAATAAGCATTATTATAATCTGAGAAAACGGTCATTACATTTCAAGAAGGGTGACATAGTCTGGAAACGTAACATGGTACTTTCAAATGCGAAAGAAGGTTTTGCAAAGAAATTAGCTCCGAAATTTATAAAAGCGAAGGTTAGCCGAAGTCACAGGTTCTGTAACGTACAAGTTAGTAGATTTGGACGGTAGGAATTTAGGAATCTGGCATGTAAAAGATATCAAACCTGGAACCAGTAGTCAACCAGATTTGATAGAGGAAGAATTATGAAGTTTCGTTTAAGCTTGTAAATAAATAGGTATAATTAAGTAGTTTGTTAATTGCCAAAGATATTATTTCAAAAGGATTAGGTTGTATAACCGAACGACTTTTCTAACTTGATGTCATTGAGTTGTGGCATAGCACTCCTCAGCGAAACTGTGTCCTATGAGGTGCGGTTTATTATTTTAAAGACTCCAGTCTCGCATGACTGAAGATCTTGAATTTTAGGTAGTGTCCTATGAGGTGCTGTTCTTAGTTATCTATTAAATTACTTTACTCAAAGTGTAAAGTTAATAATTAGCTGTTAAATGCAAGAGGTTAACAATTACTTCTGCAGAAAAACAGACAAAATAAAAAGTAGCTTTATAGAATGGACTATGCCTCCAAAGCTAATTCCTTTTCTTAAAAAGAATTTACAGAAATGTTTCATATCTGGAAAGGAAATAAATGATGGAATTCTAGATACATTGGATTTCGTTATGGACAATTAAGATTAGAAAAGTAACTTGAAGTAACTTCAGTGGTAATAGTTAGAGTTCATAGATTGTAATAACTTAGTTTAAAAGATAGGGTATTAGTGTACATAGATAATGAATAATCAATGTTATTAAGAAAGATTGTTTAAAGTTAATGTATTAGCAAATATTAAAAAGGGTGTTATAATAACTTTAGCCAACTGTCTAAAGGGGAGGATTTCAATTTTCTTATTAATTCTAGAAGGGAGATAGTGTAGCAGTACATATCGTAGCTTCTACAGGAATATCGTTCAATATTAATTAATCCTAATAGATAGGCAACTTTAAGCGCAAGACCAGTAGGAGGGGTTGCCTACCCTTTTTGAAATTTAATTTAGAAGGCCCATGGTTACGTTAATAAAAGAACAATAAATAACAAAAATTATTACTTCCTGTTTAATTGAGAAAGCAAAAGGGCGCTTCTCTATGCAGAAGCGAAGCAAATTGAAAATCCTAGCTTAGAAAGGATACAAGCAGACAATAGTAAGCCTTTATTTAACTCATACAGCATAGTATTAAAACATAATAATTTTTCAGGCAGATAGGATAAATTACACAAACATTTTCTTTCTGAAAAGGGCAGTTATTATATAACTGGTAGGTAGACGGCAAACTAATACATACAAATCGTAATAGAGGGTTTTCCTTGATTCAGCTCTTAGTGTCACCTCTTTGACCACCAGCTCTTAGGGCTTCCTCTTTGACTACCAGCTCGTCGGTCTTTTTCATTTGACGCCAGTTCTGGTCAGTTGTATATTCGCCATGGAGAAGTGTGTCGATAAGTTACGAGCGATAAGGAAAAGAGAGGACGCAATTAGAAATCTATAACCAGTTAGGAGATCACTCACCAGTCAAGGGCAACTTCTTTGGTTCGATGAGGAGTTCTTCATAGTTAATGTTGGCAGATGGAGAGGTCCAGGTTCAAGGGTTCTCTGCATTAACCGTATGTTAGTACTGAAAGGGTTTAATATCTTTAGTTAGACTTAAACCCGCGTCATAGCTTAAATATAATTAAATTAGGGCGTAAGCCTTAAGAATATTCAATAACAGATTAGTTTCAAGTAAAAACAATAGTTACTTACCAGGTGATGTGGCCTGAAGTGAGATTAAATCGTTCTGTGACTGTCAAGTTGGTTTTTGGGTCACTTGTCAAATAATAAGTTTTTTTTTCATAAAGGACCTTTCTTGTACTACATGGAATGATACCAATTAAACTAAATACCGATCATTAATCGTAATTAAGACCTAGGAAAGAGAAATACGAGGGTATAGAGAGCTCTGTATATTTTCAACTTACGAACCGGAGGTTATTAATTAAATAGGTATAAGAAATCTCCTAGATACTGATAGATTCATTAATCCTAACGTTTTATTAGAACAAATTCTAACTTGTCAGAGAAGAATAAAACTTGCTAAATAATTACATAATGTGTATTAAAATTAGAAAGGTATAAGCCTCTAATGCATAACAATTGATTTGTGGACTGTTAGAAAGAATACGTAACCTTTGTAAACTTATTGAATTTAAAACTTTTTAAATAAAGTTATGGCGCCCATTTCTTCTGATTAATGAACTTTTACCTTTATATGAAAGTGAAACGAACTAAAAATCCCACAATTGTTAAACCCTGATAAGAAACCGTATCTTGAGCTAGTCGGTGAAGTGTAAGCCTTCAAAGGTAAGTAAGGATGAGGGGTACAACTAAACTGATCTGGGTTAGCTTCAGAATAAAATTGTTTAGTAACACTGTATCAAATGCCTAGTGGAAGTTTCAAATGTGATTGCTATATTTTCTTGACTTTCGCACCTTTTCACAATCATTTTAGGCATTCGTAAAAGCTGATGAATCTATTAATGTTTCTAGTAGCTTGGATGAAGTTGGAAACAAACGGATTAGCTCACTCCTTTCAGCACGTGGAAGATTTCCTTTGAGTGAATTGAATAGAAGTGTATACGATTTGTTGCTCCATAAGCATGTACTAAAGGTTATGGTTAAGTAAAGCAGCCAATTGTTTGATAGATTTTTGCGTACCTATACTAACAGCTATCACATTATCACCAGATGAATTCTTCTCAGGAATTTTGGTGATATACCAGTTCTAACAGAGGGACTGGATTTTCACAAATCGTTTATTTATTACTAACAATGGTTAGTAATTAACAATTATTGTTTAGTTCTTGATTGGTGGAATTTATTTTCATATTGAATGTACATTTCAGTTTCTCTGCCAATATTCTATATCAGTTCCATATAAGTTTTATACTTTTCACTATTAACAACTAGTATGATCTGAGTTTTTAGGAAGTTTGCTGAATGCCTACCACATTGTACGTATGATCGTTGGCTTGAAAATAGGTTTGGTGTCTCTCAATTCGTTTGCTAAGTTTTGGAGCTGAATACAGGGCCAAATTATAGTGGAGTGTCTGCATTTGCTGAGGAAATGCCAAAGCAGAGAAGCGTTAAAGTATTAGCCGGTTAACTGTACAAAGGTGCCGAAACCCTGTAGACATTTCAGATTGTTGATTTGGTGGTTGTGAAACAAGCAAAGAAAGCTGCTTCGTTATTGAGTGACGCAATAATGGAAGCATCTCCTGGCTGAGCTGCGTGAGCCCTTCAGATGTTTCGATCCAAATAGTAGTTAATCATCAGTTACAATTTATTTGCACAATTGTCTGTACAGTAGCGTCGGTAATTCATTTTACGGTACTACACCGGCTCGATTATTATACGTGATTCAAAAAAGAAGTATATCAAAGTCACTTTAGACAAAAATGACTTCTGTCTCTGCTTGCATTTAGAACATTTGAACTACTTAATGTTGCATTTACTCTGTCGGTGTAAACTCAAACACACTTTGACCATTCCACTTTTCTAAAGTATTTTTATAGCATGCTCTGTATTTGATGATCAGTGCAAACCATGACGTAATACACAAAATTAAAGGGTTTGTTTGACAAGCGGCTTAGGATTTGTCAATTTAAGCTGACATAAATTGACAATGGTGTTAATTCAAATGGTCTTCTTTCTGAATCAACACTAAACACACAGCTTATGTCTATCTTGTACTTTAATGGCCCTATTTAAGTGTTTTTAATAACATGTTATAGTATATGTGTATATATCAATATACAAGGACCGTTCAATATTGACATATTTGGAGGCCGTACCATAATTTTTATTAACTATATTTAAACAAAATTTCTATTAACATTAAGGCGTAATTCCCATGGTTGTACTAGGTACTCTATAGATTCACTGTTGGTAAAATTCGCAAGGCTGTTAACAACACCATTTTCTAAAGGCAGTCTGCATTACAGTTTTCAAAGTCCGTTTAGTGATTGTCTTAAGTGACCAAAGAAGCGAATATTGTTGCAATAATGGTATGAATCAGGGAATGAACATTTCCTACACTGATGTTAATCATTTCAAAAAATGCCCTGACTTTAATGCGTCTACTTGCACGTGCAAACGCCTCACATTTTCATCCGATGTTGCAACACGAGCTAGGTCTATTCGACTTTCATCCTTGACTAAAGTTTTTGCATCACTAAACCACTGCCATATGTGAAGAACTTTCACTATCGATAACTTTCGTTCTTCAACTCAACGTTCTTCAGTAGCCAAAAATTGAATAACGTCACGCATATTACCTTTGGACAGATTTTCTTTAATACATGCTAGTTCTGAGCTCTATAAAAATGCACACAAAGAAGCAACCGCAAAAAGATATGACATTGACTTCGCTAATACGATAGAGTAAAAAAATAAGTTCAGCCTTACGGAGTAACGCATACGGACTGTTAAATGGGTTACCTATACATATTATTTCACAATTATGCCATTACATTAAATGCAGCAATTTATTCATTAGAGATTCTTTTCTTCTTCTTGAGCCTTTTAAATCCATTTTTGGATATAGGCCTTCCCTAACGTTTTCCATCTCTCTCGATTTTGTGCTATTTGAATCCAGTTTAATCCAGTCATTTTCTTAAAGTCATCATACCAGCGCATTGATGGTCGTCCCGTTCCCCTTTTGTGTTCATATGGTCCCCATTCTATTATTTTTCGATTCCATCTGCTTGTGCTGCTTCTAGCTACATATCTTGCATAGCTCAATTTCAGTTGGGCGATTTTAACTCCTATGTCTGTCACTTTGGTGATGTCTCTAATTATTTCGTTTCGGACTTTATCCTTCCTTGTGATGTTCAGCATTGCCCTTTCCATCGCTCGTTGAGCTACCCTTATTGACTCGATATTACCTTTCGTTGTTGCCCAATTTTCCGCTCCATAGGTCATAGATGGCAGAATACACTGGTCGAACACTTTAGTTTTCAGACTTTGGGCTATTTTGCTATTTTTTAGGATGTACGACAATTTTCCAATGGCAGCCCATCCTGCTCGTATTCTTCTTTTTATTTCTTCCTTCTCACTACATCTTCCTAGTTCTAATCTCTGTCCCAAGTATATGTATTCTGTTACTCTTTCAATTAGAGTTCCCTTCACATTGATTTGTATTTCTGGTCCAGGGTACATTGTTTTCGTTTTGTCCAAGTTCATAGTTAGTCCTATTTTTTTCGATTCCCTATTAAGATCGATGATCATCTCTTCTAGGTCCTCTTTACTTTGTGATGTAAGGACACGTTCACGTTTATTCCCTTCTCGGTCCAATTCATTTTCTTGAATATATCTTCAAGCGCTAAAGTGAAGAGTTTCGGGGAGAGCGTATCACCCTGCCTTACTCCTCTCTTGATTGGGACTGGTTTGGATTTCTCATGTAGAATATATGTTGCTGTGATTTCTTCATTCAGTTGTTTTATGAGTTGGATATATCTGTAGTCAATTCTGCTATTTTCCAACGAGTTGTATATAGCCCAATGCTCTACACTGTCGAATGCCTTACGATAGTCCATAAAAGCGAGGTGTAAGGGGAATCCATATTCATTCGATTTTTCAATGATTATTTTCATTGTTAATAGATGGTCTCTGGTGCTGTAGTTTTTTCTGAATCCAGCCTGCTCTTGTGATTGATATTCGTCTAATTTTCTTACCAGTCTATTATTGATTATTTTTGTCATCAGCTTGTATATGTACGATAGCAGGCTGATCGGTCTATAATTGTCTAGTTTTGTATTTTCACCCTTCTTGTACAGTAGTATGACAATGGAGTTTTTCCAAACTTTAGGTATTTCAGCTTCTTTCAGGCACCTGTTAAGCAGCTTTGTTATTTTTGAAATTAAATTTTCTCCACCTTCTCTGATCATGTCTATTGATATATCATCATCACCTGTGACTTTATTAGTTTTCATGTCTTTTATTGCTGCTTGTACTTCTTCCATTGTTATGTCTGGTTGTTCTTCAGATCCTACGTTTTGTATTTTTACGGTTGCTTTTTTATCACCTTCCCTTTCCGGCTTTATTTTAGATTCATATAAATCTGTGTGAAATTCTTCTACTATTGTTAGAATTTCATCTCTGTTGTGGATAACAATTCCCTCTTTGTTCCTTAACGCATATGTTTCCTTCTTTCCCAGTTTATGTCTGAGACATTTCAGCCCTTTGTTTTTCTCTATCACTTCGTTAATTTGCTTTTCTTGTATTTGCCTTCTATGTTCTCTCATGCATTTTCTTATTTCTCTCTTAATTTTCGCATACTCTTCTGTTGTTCTTTTGTTTTCTGTTGCTAGCTGTCTTCGGGTTTTCATCAAAGTCTTAGTTTCTTCGTTGACAGTGTTCCCATGTTTCTTAGAGGGTATCAGCTTTTTCAGCTCGTTTATCGAAGCAGATATTGCGGTTGTTATTTTCTCATTCACTTCATCCATCGTTACGTTATCATCGTCGATGTCAATGTCGGTTAGATTTTTATTTATAAATGTTTTATATATCTCACCTCTTTCTCTTATTTCTTCTGCTGTCATATTTTTTATAGGGTTTTTCATTATTCGTCTTCTTTCCAGCTGGTTATTAATGGCTAATGCAGCTCTCACGAGTCTGTGGTCACTGTCTGTATTAAAGGAATTTAGCACAGTAACGTCCTGTATTGATAATTTTCTGTCTGTAAGTATGTAGTCTATTTCGTTTTTGACTTTTCCGTTTGGAGATATCCAGGTCCACTTTTGCTCGGGTCTTTTTTCGAAAAAGGTGTTCATTGCGTACAATTTGTGTCGTTTATAAAGTTTAGCATATTATCTCCTCGCTCATTTCTATTGTCTATACCGAATTTTCCAATGTATTCTTCATCATTTTCTTGTCTTTTGCCTAGTTTTGCGTTGAAATCCCTCATGACAATGTTCCAATGGGTGGAGTCTCCCTGCATGGCTGTCTGTAGTTGATCGTAAAACATTTCCACGTCTTCCTCTGAGTGTGTTGAGGTGGGAGCGTATACTTGGATGATTTTTAGTTTTATATTTGCAGATATTTTCACAACTATGTATGCTACCCTATCTGATATTGCTTTGTAGCTTTTAATTGATGATGTCATGCTTTTGTTACTGATAAATCCAACACCTCCTGTGGTTCCATCTGTTCCTCCTTTATATATCAGTACGTTTCCACAGTTTAGCCTTATCCATTCTTCCCCCTTATGTCCCATTTTATTTTCTTTAATTCCTCTTCCATTTCTATAATTTTTTATCGTCATTTCTTAGTGTTTGAGTGTTATAAGTTGCTATCCATAATTTGTTTATATGTGCTGGTTTACGGCTGTGTTTCAATTTCGAACCCCCAAGTTTTATTGTTCTTAACATAGCTGTATATACAAATAGTGTTGCACCGCTTTGTTGCCGTAGCAATCCTAGCACCTATCTCATTATTAACTTGGTTTGTATCAAGTAACACTCAGTATTTGAATTTGTTGAAATTGCTGAACGTGTTACTTTACAAGGAAACGTGATATTACGGTGCATGTTAGCTCGAGATACAATTTTATTAACTGTTTCGCGATTTTAGTTAGAAAACTCTTCAAATACGTGCAGAACACTGAGCTTATCAGAAAATAAAGGAACTACTTGAGATGCGGTTTTCTGTGCTTAATCTGATTTATATAATACTCGTTGTGTAGGAGTAATTATTCCTCCCTTTTCTAATCTTATAAAGATGTAAAACAAGAGCATAGAAAATGGAAGTAGCAGGAATTTAGTAGAACGTTGCTTATTCCGGCTCATTACCAAGTTAAATACTTTAGGTGCAGTTTAAGAATAAAAGCAAGATGTTTAAATTTACATGTTTTAAACAGAAAAAGATCGAGCGCTTTCTTTTATAAAATTATCGTATGTTATTTCTTCATGTGGTCAATTTTACTATGTTTGTAATGGTTGTGTATTGTGAGTACTTTGCGACAAACACGTATAATTGACTAGCCTAGGTTAGTTTTATAGGACTGGCATTGACCGAGCTGTGTTTACTACCCAAAGTTAATTATTTACGTGTATCGACTTAACCAAGCTTTATTTCGTCGAAGGAAAAACAGGCGTCCTTCATGTAAAAGGTTAGGGAAATATAACGTTTATTAGTCTTCGTCGTGACTGTCGAGTAGGTACTGGGGAGAACAATAAAGGCCTAAAGCCATTCCGATTTATTATTAACGCGTAAGCCTAAACGAAACGCGACGTGGATACTTTTCTGCGCCCCAAGTTTTATAAAAATCTCCATAAAATTGAAGAAGCTTTCAAGTAACTAGCCTTGACGTCCCAAGAATCGGATTGCGTTTGTGGAGGCTAAAAGCCAAGTAAATTCATTACTGATAAATTACTTACGTTAAGGGTTAATGATATTTCCATGCAATCAGGTGAAACATCAAGTTACTTAGACGTGTAACTGAATTACGTATTAAGTATATTAGATACTGGCGGCGCTGCCACGTTTTATCAGTGCTGCCATAAATCTGCCGATGATTATAATAACGTGGCGTTTAATTGATTTCCACTTGCATTTCTGTGTCGGTTTCAGTATATAAAAATCATGTTGCCATCGTAAATTCCAACCGTAGATAACCAGTAAAGCTATCAGGTTGATAATTGTATAGTAATTATGGAAGAGTGAGTGGTAGCTATCAATCACTGGAGATATTCAATTTTGTACGCACACGAACCGCATTTATGTAAGGTAAATCGGCAAATGCGAATAAATTAGTTATATAATCTGGCCATTATTATAGTGAAATGTGAAGGGGTACCACCATATACTCGTATGTCTAAAGTAATTACATATTGCTTCGTGTATGTTGTATTTCTTATAAAACGAATAACCAATCAAATCAGCCAGTACGAAAAAAAAAAAAGCTTTTGTTAAGCGCCACCTAAGCTGAAGCTGATGATCTTCTAGGAATTTTACTAGCAAAACTTCCGGGCGATGGAAAATGTGTAAGGATTTGAAACTTTCCTTACTTTGGTAATGTTTATTTAGCTACAAAACACTTGAAAATGCACTGCGATTTAAAACTAATAATAATATTGGAATTTCAGAGAACCTTATCAAATTAATAAGCGGGTCAGTCTTGCAGCTGCGACTTCACTAAGGTTGCCAAACAATCCCTAAGAATTTTATCTACGAGTTAGCAGTAAACCTAGCCGACAGATTTGGTGAAAGGATTTTACAGGAAAATAGTATGTTGTATGTTAAGAGCTGAAAGTGCTTTCTTGCCGCTTGCGCATGAATATTGCTGGTTGAGGCTAAGCCGAAACCAGCAATCAAGCAAAAGCGGCAAGCGCACTGTTAGCTCGAAACACACATACTATTTTTTCGACGACTGAGCTTATTATTTCATTTTATTGAAAAAATTAATTGACAATTAATTTAAAATTACTCGCGTAGTCTATGCCATGTGACGTGGTTACTTAAAGAAATGGCGGGCGTTGTCAAGGAAACATTCGGAAGTGCCTACCTATTTTGCTTACGCAGAAACCCAAAACGCTCGGCGAGCGGCGAAGTGATGAAAACGCACACTCAGCGGCGTAGGTCAACTTTCTGTTGTCAAATGACATTTAGAAAAATTTACTTTCTACAGGCGATGCACGGAGAGTTTCTACCGCGATGCAACGATATGCAGGAATGGCTGCGATATGAAACCTCAATGAACGATACTGGTTCCTTTATATCTGATCAGAGATGGATGTAACATATCTGTTGTATTTCAGGACAGGAATTCGGAATTTCAAACTTGGAAATGCTGGAGAAATCCGAAAGTTGTCATAAATTTTCCAAGCAGACAAGAGCAGTGATTTCTGGTCAACCCCTCAAACTGAATTAATCTTGCTATGCGCAGACTTAACCAAAAATAGGTACCAGCAAACGTTTACTCGCCACTCTACTTCGGTACTTTATCAGAAAACAATGATACCATCGGAAAACTTGTTTGCAGGCAAAGTGGATGACAAGAGAAGGAGAGGAGGCTAAGTAAACAAATTCGTTGGCCAGGCGGCCTCACTAGCCTCTGAGTAGCCGGAGAGATGAGATCTGGTAACAGCAATGAGGTGGAAAGCCATAGCTCACTCCAAATATAATTAGTTTGGTTAGCTGCTTTTGGATGCCAGTACAACGGTTAGGTTCTACTTGTTAATTTTTAATTTATTATTTGTTTTCATTGAAAACGGGAACTGATTTGTTTCCAGAAATGTACCTACTTTAGTATTTCTTATTCTGTAGTGTGGCGAAAGGCTAAAAAATATGAATAAAACTTGTTTGTTTAATTTTTCTGCGTCTCCTTCTTTCTTCCGAATTCTTCCATCACTCCAAAACTTAATTTTGAGGTTATTTTTGTGAGTTCTGACTGTATTTAGTGATATTTTTTTTCAATGTAAGTACTATTATGATCGCGGCATCTTTTATACAAAAAGATGATGCGATCAACCAGAAATTTGTAAATAAATAATTGGCTATAGGAAATTCAAACAAGTAGTGTGTTTAATTTTGAATTCATACATTTAGCTACATAGTGCTAATATGGTGCTCATATACCAACATCATCACAGTACCATCTGCTTTATTATTTTTGTGCTATTGATTTTCAAGTTTCCGTCAAACAATTTAACTATGCTGGGAAACGATCGCTGCTATTCAAAGTTCCATGCACCTTTTATTTTTAATCGACTCAGTCAATTATCTAACACCCCCAAATGCTAAGTCAACAAGTTTAAGTAACTCTTTTCTCATTATTTTTCTTAAATCGTTTTGTTATTCCTTTACACTTCTTTGTGTTACTTTACTCTATGGTGATTATGAATTCTTCTTGGTTATGGAATCCTTTCTGTACCAGTTATCCATATATTTGTAACATTTCCATTTTCTTTTTATTCGCAATTAGTTATCATTAATATATAATTCGTTTTCAGCAAGTTTTGAATGATAATTATTATTATTACTTGGGCTCCACTGAGTTTAATCTAGCTTGAAAATGTTTGCGACGCTTCCAACTCAGTCGTATCAATTTGTAGTCGCATTTGCTGGAGGAACTTGCCCTAATTTGTTTAGTGTTTATTACACCTGTAAACACGTCTGCATAATGGGCTTACACTGAAGAATACATATAATGCCAAATTATATGTGATTTTGAACCCACAATATTACAAGAAAAATCTTTCAGTGGGTAGCCTTAGGCCGGCTCGTGCTGAAACTAGTATTCCGCGGAAAATTTCCTTAAGTCCAACGTCAGGGTAGCACATTCTATGGAAAAATAATTTTTAGAGTTTGGTCGCAGCCCAGCCGACAACTAGCATTACGCCCCCAAGAAAGGGAAATTTCAAATCCTGTGTTTGTTAATAGAACAATTACTATGTAAACAGCACAAATGTCAATCACAAAACTAAACAAGGGTAACTATTGTATCTACGAGAAAAGATGATATACTGTGACGTAATATTAATTTCTAAATAAATAAAAATTTTGCCCCAACACATTCAGCAGTTTGAATTTTATCATAGCCTCTCCCTCTGAATAATTAGAAATGTAATTATTTAGTTAAGCTTTACTTTCATAAAGGTATGTTGATTTTTGTATATTTTATTTAATTGCAACTTTTTAAAAACTTTTGCGTCGGCTAGCCATTGAAACTCGTATCCGCACGGTTGGATTTCTATACTGTTGAAATTTTGCCACTGTATGGCAAATGCCCCATTCCGACAAATGACAAATAACCACACAATTATTGAACCCCAAACTAACCTGCTCGACATACACAGGCATTCAGCGTAATCCAACAATGAATCAGTTCACCTCAAATAAATTATAGCAATACTTTGATAATAATCAAGTAGTTTAGCTAACCTGGAATTTGTTTTTCAAGTTCAAAAGGACGCCAACTCGCAGTTGTTTTTGTTTTCTCCAAGGAACGCCAGTCTCGTTTCCGGCTTCTGTAAAAGGGACGCCATGTTCGTATTTGCCCCCCGGCAAGTTTTCTGCTGCGGCTACCTGCTTCTGGACCACGAATAAGATATCATCCAATTGCTGCACGTCACTGTTTGCTTCCCGCAGCTAAAAATAATGTTAAATCTCAGCTCCTAAGGCAAACCCGTACAGCCTACGCTCCAGTTCCAATTTACTCTGGAAGTGTACTTTGGAACACTGCCAATTTTACCACAGCTGGCCTCCACAGACAGGCATTCAATAAAACGCACAACTGGACAGCAAATATTTACTTTTATCGACAAATTATTATCAAGATTGGAAAGCCACCAGCACAGACGCTTTCGGCTTGACTTCTAGAACAAACAAAAAGCAATCGACGCTCTAGCACTACAGCAACATGATTTACAATTGTTCATCCGTAAGTGTACCTACTTTTATATTAATTTTAATTGCTTTTATGTAAATATTATTCAGGAAACTATAACCTCACAATTGGTCATATTTTTACTTGAGTTTATTGTTTGTTAAAAACACTGATTAACAAGCCACTAGCACATTCTTGTAATCTTCAGTAATTCTCAGGTGCTCTTTGCTTGATCTGTACCTTCTTGCACTGCGTTATAACCTCTTTTGCTGCGTGATCGATTGTTGGCACTTCGATGTGAATGCAAACGCTGCCTTAACCATCTATAATGCTTCGAAACACCAATAAGCGACTTCATTATCGTGTTCTGACGTTACTCAATTAGCCTGTCAGTCATCATAAAATCAGCTACGTTTGCCATATTAAGCACAAGTTTTAATATAATTTGATCGCAACGTCTGTTAATTAACTACAATTATTGCTAATCATGTTTTATGTAATTATCAATGTTTACACGTGGCTTACTGTTGTAATAAATACAATACCAATTCTGGGACTATTTGAATTTTTTATTAATATTCTTAAGTTAGCAATGCTGTAAACCTCATACGATTACAACACATACATGCATGGATTTCACATACAGTAATGCAGTACTCCAACAATACCATACGATGAAGGCACGGCAGCATCATCCAGCTCGAAACGGCGAACTTAATGGATGATGATGTTCGAAACTATAGCTCAGAGAAGATAGCTTGGGATATTGCCAGACTGACACACGGATTTTGAAAGTGAACATGAAACTCCCTCCGGGCTAGGCTAAAAGATGGAAGTCAACCGCCGTTGAGAAGAAACCAAACCCAACGAAATGATTTAGGGCGATGCGTGATGTTCAGCCGATGGAAGTCGATCTTTGTGGTTCGATGGCAAATCAAATAACGAAAGTGGCACCCTAAGGGTTTAAAGCACTTCAAAAGTGCGAAATTAACCCAAGATTCCGTGATATATATCTAAAACTGGTAAATTAGCTGTCGCTTGCTGGCACCAACTCGCTCTGCAATAACTAGATCGGACTCACGTCAGCAAGGTACCAGAATGAAAAGCTGTCCTCTCCATACGACGATATGAAAGGAACGAAAAGCTATAATCCTTTCTTGGGAGAGAAATTTAAAAGTTTTTGAAAGTTTAAATTTGCAAGTACTTAACTACATTTCCACACGGTATTTTCTAGTTTACGCCAAAACGGCCTTTATATAATTCACAGCATTTCCCCTTATTCAGCATTACCGTGTTTTTAATTACTGCCCTTCTATTTTTCAAAATTACACATACCTTATGGCATCGATGAGGTTGCAATTGCGATTAGCCACAATCTCTGTTGGGTACACCCTTCAACAGTACGTAGCCCTCTACACACAACCATGAGGAAAAACAAGCTTACTTAGATTGTGAGTTACAACTCAATGAACATTTGCAGCAGTGATCGTAGATAAAGTTTTTTAAATTGCATTTCAATTGCTATGCAATACTTCAATATTTAACACTTAATTATGTTAATTTATTATTACCTAGTCTATTCTTAACAATTTACATAACTTACTCCGTTACTCTTAGCTCCATTATAAATAATTTAGTTTCGTCGACCCGGACAGTTCTGCTTCACTTTCAACATTTCTAAAGGTGTCCTTCATCACTATTGGGTCATCTAAAATAACTGTTGATAATTTACAGGATAACAGAAACCGATTAGATGCAAGTGTTTTTATAATAAAACCTATTTAAAGAGCGTCTTCTGAGAAAGCTTAATATGTGCCGTATTGACGGTAATAGAAATCAGAATAGACTAGAAATATAAGCTATAAATAAATTTAAAAAACCGGACGTTGAATTTTTTTTCCAAAACAGCTAATTAATAACACAAGAGCGAAAACGATACATCTCGAGGCAACTACGTCAACTCCGTTTAATCACGTTCCTTATAAAATTAGCACTTTTAATCTACGTTCCGAAAGCCCTACCTTCCATTTATTAACTCAAATCAAATTGTAGAAGAATTAATGAAGTAGTGCTCATAAAAGCGAAGAATCTTTTTATCACCTTCTTACTCGTAATAAATCAAGCCCTCACTTAATGGAGCTCATCCTGAGACAGACGTAAAAACCACCATAATTATTTCAAGCCTGAAAAACTACGGCTGCTCGCTCTGACTAGCAATAATTTCAATTACAGCGAGAATAAATCATACTGAATCTCTGCGGATGTTTTATTATCAGCGTTCGTTCGAATATCTCTATTTTCGTATAGATCTGCTGCAAAATTAAACGTTTCAGTTGACTTCTATAGCCTGTTTAAAATAAACCCGAAATGATAACTGGAACGTAGTGAGCTTTGTAACTTTCGTAACAGACACTGAATGTTACAGCATTGCAGTAAATGATAAATTCTGAAAACTATCTATTTCAGGTGTTTGCTGCTGAAACATTAATTGCTGCTAAAATTTAGACGTTTTAAAATTCTTAGGAAGTAATCGTTATTTCTTTCACAGGTTTAATAACAAAACAGTCTAAATCAAAATTGTTATACAATGCAGCACAAAGAAGGTTCACGTAGGTACAGAGAACATTTTTCGGTTGATTCAATTTTGCAACAGCTGCTAGAGCACATGTGGTGAAGATTTATTGCTAATCATTTAGTAATATCCAAAGTATTTTTGTGGTGTTATATGACTCATGCTGTTTTACCCTAAGGACTTCAGGGGGTTACGTGCCCCATTGATAGCCCTAACTAAGTAAAACCTAACCGCCTGGACCGGGAGTCGAACTGACACCCGAGCTTTCTGTGTTCACTGTGGCCTCGGCTGCAGCGGCGGAAACTACTGACCTACCAAGGCCTTTATACATACGACTTAAGCTGTTTATTGAGTATTTCGCCATTCTGAGAAACAATGTGTTCTCGTTATTAACGAAAGGATAATAAAAATAAGACCAATAAAGAAAACCCAGCTTTTTTACTGGAACTGAGAAGCGATCAATATCCAGTAAGCTGGATAGAAATAAAGAAACTACAACGACTCTAATAAAACAAAAAGAAACAAGAATGAAGAACACGTTTTGCTAAAAAAAGAATAATATAATAATGGTGAGGCACTAACACCCCATGAAGGAGCTTGGCCTGCAAGGTGAAAGGTCAGAGCTTCCGCATCCTCGCTATCACACCCGGCTGTCGCGTGTCAAATTCATGACACGTGGTGATGTGGTGAGCATCACGCATTAGACAACCGTATTATTACCCCTTGTTCTTTCGAACGCAGGTCCCCAATTATTTAAAGCGACTGGGTAGGCCGTCCGCCAGGCATCGATCTGGGATTTGAACTCCAGACTTCCGCACCGCAGTCCAATGCTCTAACCATTGAGCTACGCTGGCGCTAAAAAAAGAATAGAGCGAAGAAATAAAAAATCAGCTGGAAGACGAGGACTTAAGAAAGGAAGAATAAAATGTGGGGGACTCGCGACATAAGCAAATAATTGCGGGACATCAGAAACACCATGAAATGGTTGGAAAACAAAAAGAGAAATCAGAACTTAGTAATAAATGGTTAAAAACTAAACCTCATAATACTGAGACTAGCAATAGATAAATTTGTAAAACATCATTTAGGAATTTTAAAAGTTTTGAGCAGCAAATAAAATAGGAGAAAAAGCAAATACGACAAACTGATAATAATGAAAAATCAGGAAAACTAAAAGAAAATCCATCTGATACAATTTATATAAATAAATCTGTAAAGGGGTTTACACGGATCTTGTAATGGTATGTTTATTCAGGTCTTACGTTGGGCACCGAAACTATAATGTGGGTTTCCACTTAGGCCTATCCTCTTCTGTATTAATAATTTATATTGCCCTTTGTTTGCTAGTTTAAACAGCCGTAGAAGAGTAAAATGCGCTATTATCTCAAACGGGCTACGGAGAAGTCAATATTGTTCTGGCGTGCCTGCTCGTTGTCACCTGGAATACTTTAATTATGCATGCAAACACTGAAGGAAATCAAACCGTTTACATAAAAAGATATATAATCGGTAAAAGGAACACCTATGCATTGAAGTGCATAAAAGACTGTAAAAGGTTATACGTTATCAACAATGGATTATTATTATTTAAAACATCTACGTGCTAAATGCTAATTCTACTTACGTTGCGATATCTATTAAATATAGGTAAGCCTCATATTTTATTAGTGACTACAGTCCCAACAGAAACAGCGTGAAAATGTTTTAAATCTCAACCACAAATTTCCTGAGCCGGACCTGGTGATTTTCACCCTTCACGTTTAACTATTTGCTGAGAGCACTAAGAATGTTTGACTCAGCTGTGACGCCAAGCTGTGGCCTCTTCGCGTTCTTTCACTGGTGTCGCAAGATTGCGCCATTTGCTATTAAGCTTCTGGTTTCCTCAATTTCACTGGTTCGTACAGTAAATGGAGGTAGTTAATTATAGTATCTAACCTAGCTGTAGTATTTCTGCCAGATGAGTCCGTGTGCTCTTTTGAAGCCAAAATCGCAGCTTCTCGCTGTGTCGACTGTTTGTTCCTCAGTTTGCTCCAAGGTGATTGTTCACTCCCGAAAACGGCAACTCAGCTTGAAATGAACTAGGTGTAGGCTGCTTGTTAACAAAGATCCACACAGACACGTTTTTAATGCACTAAATGGGTTTTCGCGACGTCCTCCGGCTTTGAACGTAACGCGCTATTGGCTGCTTAAGCGCGACTGTCCCCCGCGTCTGGTTCTTCGCGCCCCAGTTGCTTGTTTATCATAGCTGTGCCGTTCACAATCAGCTCATTTGCCACGCACAACTGTACTCGCTAAATACGTATGGTTGAGATCACAATGCGTTTTAAACTAATTGACACATCATAAAAAACACGGTTTAGTTTTATTACTGGCAGTATAAAGGTTAAATACTAAAGTTATTAATACGGATTTAAAAAATCCGCTGAGATTCGAAGTCCGTGTTCCCTGACGAATGAAATTAATATTTCGTGCCAGGTTCTAGTCCGCCACTCGGTTCCGTCGCTTGTGGCCGCTTGAACAATTGATCGTGTTCGAATTGCTAGAGTTTCTACTGCGTTATAAAAACACCATACTATTCTATCTCATTTGTCATGTTTTTACTCTGTATCTGTTAGGTTTCATTTTCGCCAATGATATAGTCTGGGCTATGTGCAAATTATTACTTTTATCTATTTCTCAGTTAAAGCAAAAATAAACAAAGTGTTATTTTTTAAGGTGCTTATCCTGTACAAATTTCTTCGAAATTTTCTCGATTCCGTGCCAAGTAGACATATAATCTACATGCAAAACAAATGGCTTTTGAGTTATATACTACGGACAGACAAACAGAGGCAATTGAGAAAGCCCGTTTTTTGTCATTAGATACCATGAAACGTGAAGATCTGAAGAAATCTCGGAAAGTGATTCTTTGCAATCACAATACTTTTCTCGTCTTTTAGTCGAGGGAAGTAAAAAGGAGGTATATGTAACAGAGACAAATGAGTAAAATAGCGCTAAAGGGTAAAAGCATCGGCCAAAGCGATAACTCAGGTACAGTAAGGTTACTGTAGATGGAACAGAATGGAAATAAAGCAAAATTATATAGAAACACGAAAAAATAAAATCCAACCACTAGCTTGGGGGATAAAGGACGGATCAACGACAACAAACCAAGCAAGTAGAAAATATGTAAAGCAGAATAATAACCGAAAATAAGGTAAATGGAAATGAAGGAAAGGTTACGTACAAAATAAACGAATGTATAAGAATAGTAAAATGGAATGTTTGAGAAATATGTACTGCAGGAGCACTGAAACATTACTACAAGAAATAAATAAGTATGAAAGTGAAATTAAAAATTAAGAGAAAGATGATATCAAATTGTAGAAATTGATTTATATACTTGGCAAAGCCCCATTGTGGTTTACCGTTTGCGACTTTAAGCACAGGCCTGCAATATACAAATGAAAATGGAAAGTTCTTTGCAAAGAAAAGGATATGTTGATAAAAAGCACTAATTTAAAAAACTATACGAAGGCTCCTGCATTATACCAGATTAATTACATTTGATCCAAGTTGACTACTAATAAAAAGCTACGAAGAATAATGCTTAACATATATTTGAAGTTGTAGATAGGCAGATGTAGACTTTAACCAGTTTTAGCTATCTAGGTATAAGGATTGAGCAAATAATACCGATTATTAAAAATTAGAGAAAAGAAATAATATTCAAGAAAAGACTAATCAACTTAAGGAAAGAAACTTACAAAATAAAATATCAAGAAAAAGTAAGTAACAGCTTGAGCTGTATCTAGTATACCAATAACAGAAAATTTGTAGCTAGCTATGTAAGCGATGTAATGAAATAGGCAGCAGAGGGGTATCAGTGGTTTGATGCAGAATGCGAAATAAAACTGGAATAAAGCGCAGTAAAATTGAAAATCATATGAAAAGGAGCGGGTGATAGAAAGCATGCACAAAAGAAAGAGTAAAATTTGAAAAAAAAATCAACCAGAAAAAAAAAATAAAAAGTTCAATAACAAAGAAACCTCTAGGAAAGGTTGAAAAGCGAAAGAAAGGACTACAAACTTTGTTAGAAATAACGGTGGAGAATTAATTGAAGAAGAGAAGGAACTATTAGAATTGTGGAAATATTGTTTTAATAGTGTATTGAATCGAATAGAAGGTCATATCAAAAACAGCGCGGAAGATCGTGTATAAGTAGAAATGGGAAATGAGACTGGAAAAGAAGAGAAACCATTGACAATAATAAAAATAACAAAACCTCAAAAAATAGCAAAAGAACAGAATATGGTTATATAACTACTAAATTATTTAAGTACATGGGATATCAATTATCTACAAGCATAACAAAGTTGTTGCACAATTTACATTTAGAAAAGCGTCAATTACTTTTATAAAGCATTAATAGAACTATAAGTTAATCGCAAACTTGTAAATGTGATAAAACTAACATTAAAATAACAGATAGTAGAGTGAATATAAAGGAAATCCATCCGAGCAGTTTTAGGTACACGATGAATTAAGGCGGGATGATCAATTATCACCTCTACTGTCCAACTCTGCCTTATTAGAATACGTCATGAGAAAGGCTAATCTCAATACATCAGAAGGATATCAACTCCTTTATTTTGCGGATAATTTAGTAATCCTAATGCTAAGTAAGGGGATTACAGGAAGCCATTTTGAAATTAACTTTCAACACAATTGGATCCATTTGGTAAAAGAAAAGAACCAAGAATAACAGCAAATGAAGAGGAAACATTATCTTTACGGAAGTGTAACACTTCACGTGTTTGGGTACCGAATTTTTAGAAAACCATAGAAAAAAAGAAATATTACTGAGATTGCTAGAAAAATTAGAAATAACATCTGAAAATAATTAAAGGTACGAATATATACAACCACCATTAAACCGATAGTGCTATAAGCGAGCAAAATGTAGATAACAGAAACGAGAGATAAAAAGCTACTAAAACCGGGGTCGGTAGCTCAGTGGTTAAGCATTCTGACTAGTGAACTAAGGTCGCAAATTCGATCTCCGGCTCCGGTGAGGTTTTTAAAAATAAAAAATTCTGATGAAAACCTCTACAAAATGCAAATGATCACTGTAGCCATTGTCTAAGATGCCTGATACTCTGCATGCCTTGTTACGTGTAATTTTACATTTAGATACAGTTAAGGATTGTTTGGATAATTTATTAGCTTAAATACATTCATAGTTAGATTCACCTGCATACGTTAGGTGTAGCTTTGGTTGCATACTCATTTTTGCAAAATCCTTGATTTTTAGGGAATTTTGAGTAACAATTTTGAAAATTGTTTTGATAGTACGATTTCCGGCGACCATTTTTAAGTTTTCCTTTTTTGGAGCTGCATGTGATCTTTGGGAATTTTCACTTAAGTGGATTATATAGTTTCCATAGTTCTTTGAGGAATCTGCCATCCAGAAATAGGAAATGGGTGTTATATTGCTAAAATGAATCCGATTGTATTGGGATAAATATATATTTCTGCAATTTACTTACTCGAGACCACATTACAACTCTGTTTGGCCTCCTCGTCCTAGTTTGGCCTCCTCGTCCTAGTTTGCTGTATCGTTCTCCGATTTTTCGGGATCTATTATGCCTGTGGCATTGTTGTTACTTGGCTAAGGCACCTGGAGCAACAATTCCGTTCCAATCCGAGCCCCTCAGCACATGTGATAGTTCGCATGCAAGGCTTCTCCCCATGGTGACTGCACTCGACTACGTTTCTCACCTGCAAAGTTAGATGAAGCCCTGACTCTTTGGAGGTTACTCAAGCTGGTGGACATCTTAATAGCTATCCCCCATAGCTGTTGATGTAGCGATCCTTCTGTGCACGATCCAGGTATCTACAACACCTAGTGTTATATACCTTTTGGTGCTTATTGAACTGAAACTATCGTTCGTTATGGCACTATGATCCTTACTTTATGTATTGTACTTACCTAGGTATATGCTAGCGAAATTCATGCCGTTTTACATGCGGAATATTGTATAGCTTCGTTGTACATCACGTGCAATTACTTTTGTAGAATAGGATGTCATTCTATGCATTTAATATCTTCACGTTTGGTAGTACTGCTTTGGTTGCATTCAAGTTTTCAAGTACTTGTCAGTGTTTCAAAATTTAAACCATTATTGGCGGAGGTCTCCGGGAGCATTAATTTGACATTTCACATAATATGAGCACCGTAAATACACCATTTTATGTGTATTAGCACTCCCCTAGGCGAAATGGTACCAATTCGAAGAGGTTCGCGACTAGATAGAGTATTTACCTAATTAATCAAGCGATTTAGAACTTACTATTCTCCCGCATTCCGGTATCGCTGCTTTTAATTATATTTAAGTCACTATCGTAGTTGATACACGGGTACTCGAACGAATTGCGATTATCGTAGTCACATTTTAGACTTTATTAATATAAAATCTTGTACATTACATACCACTAAAATTACATTTACAAACTACCATTTACATACTATTATCACAGAATTGTGTTGCCTTTTTCCAAGTATGACACAGAATTCCGAAGGTGTACAAACTGTAAATAAATAACTAGGTTATTTCGAGTCTTGGTGTTTTCTGTCTTTTATTATTTTTTTTTGTGAAACAGCTAGTGGTTTAGGAATTTACACGGCCACCTGTAGGTTTTCTGGTTTGGACCGTCTCAAACCAGTGGCGCTTCCGGACAACCCACCCCATCCTGCTCAGGACCTAGCTTGGCAAACGTTTGCTACACGACTCGACGATTCCTGTACCACCCTGCTGTGAAGTATTTATAATTTTTGTTTTTACGTGCAAATAAATTCCCATGTGTAGCAAATGTAATAAATTTGGAGCCTCTGGCGTGGAGCCTTTGGTTAAGTAGTTTGGCATTTAGTGCAGTATAGAGTATTTGATTAGTATCGATTGGTTCCTTGTCGTATCGGTAATTATCGGATTATAGCCATTTTGTCGCATATCTTGAGGAATTTTGTTAGAATTTAGGAATGTGTGTTTAGATTAGGTACATTTTTGGACATATTAGTAGGTATTAGTATTATTAGTACTGAAGGGCTATTTTTGTTTTTCTTTTGTGCTTTTATTAGTAAGGTTTAGTATTTTTAGTATAGGTATAGGATTGTTTAGTTACGACAATTACAATGGATGTTGGAAGATTATTGGCGTACGAGCTAACGTATGAATTGCTAATTCGTGGATGTCCAGTGGGTTCGAACGTAGCCGAGAAGAGATCAATTTTGCGAGACGCTATGCATAGACAGCAGTTAGGAACGCTAGACGTGACAACAGGAATTTATTTCGAGCCTGATGAAGAACTGAAGATTTGTGCTACAAAACTTCACGAACTGCAAGAGGCATTAGAACATTTTGATGTCAATAACAAAGATAATGAAGTACAACGCATTAGGGCAAGAATGTATCATCTTTTAGGTCGCTTACGTCGAATTAATGCCGAAAACAACATGCAACAACAGCATCAGCAAACACTGTTTACCAAAATAGGTCAGTTATCTATAGCTATCGATCAAGCTTATTCAGGTTACCACGAACAAACTATACATGAGCAAGCAACAGTTCAGTCTCAACAACAATCTATTCTAGATGAGCCTAATTTACTACTTCCAGTTACCACATCCTTGGCAACTACAGGTGCAGAAGAAAATGCAACTGCCATCGGGCAACTCATTGATCATGAGATGTCGATATTCCCAACACAATTTGAACCATCGAAACGTCGAGTGAGCTTCCATGAGTCAACGCCAGAGCGTAACGCTGAAGTTTCCCATCACGACAGCAACTTACAGCTAAAACTGAAGTCCATGGAACTGAGCGAGAGTGTGAGACCTACAACAAGCTTAGATAGACAAGCTGGAAATTTACATATACCTACCACTGAAAGTCGGAGACATTCAGAGTGTTCTCGACCTGTGTACAGCAACTTTATTCCAATCAGCAAGTGGAACATTCATTATGATGGTGAATCGTCCAGTTTAACAAGCTTCTTAGTGCGTGTAGAAGAGCTAAGAGAAGCACGTGGAATTTCAAAAGCTCAATTGCTTCAGTCAGCAGTAGACATTTTCACTGGAGACGCACTGATATGGTACCGAGCGGTGAAGCGTACTATCATCGATTGGGACGACTTGATTAGTAAGTTGAAAGCAAACTTTCTACCTCACGACTACGAAATGCGCCTTTGGGACGAAATTCGAAGCCGCACACAACACCCATCAGAAAAAGTGGTTGTTTACATAGCAACTATGGAGAATTTATTCAGCAGGCTGCCTCGACTTCCATCTGAAATTACAAGATTAGCAATAATTAGGAAGAACTTACAACCATATTATACTATGCAATTAGCATTACACCCAATCTACACTATTGCTGGTCTTACTCAAACTTGTATGGCTCTAGAAGATGCCAAGATAGCTTCTACCAATTTTAAAGCCCCTCCCATGCATAACCAGTATTTACTTGAACCAGATCTAGCATATCGCAAACGCATTGGCAAGCCACCGATTTGTGTAGTCGAAGAAAAGTCCCTGATTGACTTCGGCGAAATGGAGTCTCCAACAAATGCCTGGCAGGATCATTTAGCAAGAACAGCGAGCAGCAATGAGGCTGCAGAAGTCCCAAATACTGTGGCAAATATAGCGACGATTACTTGTTGGAATTGTTCCAAATCAGGACATCGAGCCATGCAGTGTACTGCTCCTAAACGGATGTACTGTTATGGCTGCGGGCAAGTAGGAGTAACCAGCCGCACTTGCAAGAGATGTTCGGGAAACGAGCGAGGAGCACGGTAGACAACCGGACCCGGTGCTCTAAAACAAGGAAGAAGCCGGTCAATAATTACAAGCAATCATTATTACCTGATGGCGGAGCATTCATCCCAGCGGTGAATTATATCTTTGACCAATGCCATGGGGACAATAGGCCATATTTAACTGTGACCATTTTAGGTATCAAAATCAAAGGATTACTTGATACTGGAGCATCCTGTACAATATTAGGTAACCCAGGTTGGAAACTTCTACAGCATATGGGGATTACTGTGTTACCAGCTGAAAATCGAGTTTGTACAGTAGCGAATAAGCAAACTTGCGCCATTGTAGGAATCGTCCACCTCCCAGTACAACTCGAAGATAAAGTCCGAACCATAACCCTATTAGTTGTACCAGATTTGCCACATACTCTTATTCTAGGTATCGACTTTTGGACTACAATGGGCATAATTCCGAATCTACAACAAGGGCAATGGTCATTTCACATAGAAGAAGAGCTCTTACCTTCTGTCAACGCCGTTGTAGCTCGTGCGTTTCTTACTCAGCTTCAGCAAACTCAACTAGATCAACTCATAAGACCATATTTTCAGAAAGTAAATAACCAAATTGGTAATACTACTTTGGTGGAGCATCAGATCAAGATCACCACTTCAGAACCCATAAAGCAAAGATCTTACCGTGTGTCGCCTTTTATTCAGCAGAAGATCGATGAAGAGGTGCAATACATGCTGGACAACGATGTTATCGAGCCATCAACATCAGCATGGTCATCTCCAGTACTGTTAGTACCTAAAAAAGACGGTAAATACAGATTCTGCGTGGACTACAGAAAGGTTAATAGCGTTACCATTAAAGATGCCTATCCCATTCCGTTTGTGTCTACTATTTTGGATCGTCTTAGGAACGCAAAATATCTGAGCTCTATGGACGTGAAGTCCGCGTATTGGCAAGTGCCTGTGGCCAAAGAATCTAGGCAATATACCGCCTTTGCAGTACCAGGACGTGGATTATTCCACTTCAAAAAAATGCCGTTCGGTTTGACTAACAGCCCGGCCACCTGGCAAAGATTGATTGACCGTGTCATTGGACCTGATCTCGAGCCTCATGTGTTCGTTTACTTAGACGATATCATCGTGACAACAGAAGATTTTGACACCCATTTGCGAGTCCTGAAAGAAATTTTTGAACGTCTTCAGAAAGCTGGCCTAACTTTATCTGCAGAGAAGTGCAGCTTTTGCCGCCCTGAATTAAAATACTTAAGATTCATAGTCGATCAGTATGGACTTCATGTGGACCCGGACAAAATTAAGGCCATAATTAACATCCCTTCTCCTAAGAGTGTCACGGAGGTACGAAGAATCATCGGAACTGCTTCATGGTACCGTAGGTTCATCCCTAACTTTTCTACTGTCATCGCTCCCATGGCCGATTTACTGCAAAAGAACACTAGTTGGTGTTGGACTCAGAAATGCGAAGAATCTTTTCAATATATCAAAGACTGCTTAGTGACCGCACCTATTTTAAGTTGCCCAGACTTTTCCAAGCCATTCTTCGTTCAGACTGATGCTTCCGGGGTTGGTATTGGTGCCGTACTTTCGCAACAAGACAGCGACGGAGAACATGTCATCTGTTATATCAGCAGATCGCTCAGCCGGCAGGAACGAAAATACTCCACCACAGAACGTGAGTGCTTGGCTGTAATTTGGGCAGTTGAGAAGCTTCGCGCATACCTCGAAGGATATTCCTTCACCCTGATTACAGACCACCATTCTTTAGTATGGCTGAACAATTTGAAGGAGCCAACAGGACGCCTGACTCGGTGGATTCTTCGCCTGCAACAATTCAATTTCAATGTCGTGCACAGAAAGGGAAAAGATCACGTGGTTCCCGATTTATTATCAAGGTCTGTCCCCGAAGTAAATCATGTCGTGATAACGATTGAAGAGCCAGCACCCATCCGAGATCCCTGGTATCTAAATCTAAAAACAAAAATTATATCAAATCCTTTACAATTTCCACAGTGGTGAATTGAGAATGATATAATCTATAAATACATCAAATGTACCTACCCGCAGCTGAGAGACGATAACGAAACATGGAAAGAAGTGGTACCAAAAGAAAAACGTCAAGAACTCATCCACGAACATCATGACGCATTAACAGCATGCCATGCAGGCATCTTCAAAACCTACGAACGCCTGAAGAATCGCTTCTACTGGCCGAAAATGCGATCCGATGTAGTCAACTACATTCGAAGGTGTAAGATCTGCGCTGTCATGAAACCTGAACAGAATCGTCCAGCTGGTCTTATGGGACAGCGCCCGAATGTCATAAAACCTTGGCAGATGATTGCAGTAGATATCTGTGGTCCCTTACCTAGATCATCCAGAGGCTACAGTTACATTTTGGTTATTTCAGACCAACTTACCAAGTTTGTGCTACTGTTTCCACTCCGTCAAGCTACAGCTGCCGCTGTAACCAGATTAGTGGAGGAAAAGGTTTTTCTATTCTTTGGATGTCCTCAGTACTTAGTATGCGATAATGGTGTGCAGTTCCGTTCACGAGAATTTATGCAGTTATGTGACAGCTACCATGTGAAAATTATTTTCACTCCTGCGTATCATCCTCAAGCTAACTTCGTAGAAAGAGTTAATCGTGTCATCAAAACTATGTTGGCTTCATATGTTGCAGATAACCACAAGAAATGGGAACAACTTTTGCCTAAAGTGGGCTGCGCTATCAGGAGCTCGGTTCATGAAGTCACTAAAGTGACTCCATTCTTTGCCAACTTTGCACGTGAACATGTTCCTAGGGGTGATTATTTTAAATCAGGTGTAAAGGCTGAAACAGATAAATGTGAGACATCTGATAAACTTAAAGAGTTAGACAAGCTACATCAAGATATACATAAGAGACTTTTGAATGCTCATGCCAGATCTAAACAACGATATGACCTACGACGCAGAGAAGTGACATATAATGTGGGCGACAGAGTTTACCGACGCAATTTTGTGCTGTCCGACGCCACCAAACACTTCACCGCAAAGCTCGCTCCAAAATTTATTGGGCCTTTGATTGTACGAAGGAAATTATCACCTGTTACGTACGAGCTTCAAGATGAAGATGGGACATTTCGCGGCACATGGCATGTCAAAGACATAAAGCAACACCCGCCAGATGAAGAAAACTAGATTCTGTTGGATTGTCGTAACGAAGACAAACTTAGCATTGGACTTTGCATTCGAGTTTGGCATTAGGATTTTGAATGTTAGGTTAGGCTTTAGGGGCCAAGAGTTTTTTGTTGAACTTTGGGTGGATGGTTGGGCTGCTTGAAGGGAGGACTCGCTGTTGGGGAACTTTGTCATCTCGTTCTTTCCCCCTCCTTGTGGGACAGTGACGTTCCATCATACAGGAGTGAGACATTTTTGCAGTCTCATTTCCGGTGTTCTGCCATCTGGTCACTGTGGATGGTGTTTCAGTGTGTAGTCGATCCTGGGCTGCACACTTTCCTTGACTAGTAGGGTGTAGGGTTTTTATTCTGTCTTCGTGGAGTATGGTTACCTATGATCGCGGTGTATTCTACGGGGTCCCGCGCCTGGTACCTGTATTCTGTGGTGACTTCAAAAATTTTCGGCTATTTCCCACTTAGAAATTTTCAGTTAGCTTTTCTTTATACCACCCTACGTCGACTGACTGACGTGACATCGGACTAATCCTTTCTCATCCTTCTTCTGTGTTGTCCCCAATTCTTTTCTGGAGCTTTTGATTCCATCCCCCTTTCCTGCTATTCTGTTTCGTTTTTTTTTTCTTCTTCTTGTTAGATAGTTTTTCCAGTGGACGTTGTCTCGAATTGGGCTTGGATCAGTTCATCCACCGGCGCGCCTTTTACACCCAGGAGCGACGGATGTTCTGATGTCCTTTTCGGAGCGGCATTCATTGTAAGAGCTATTTATCCCTTCCTTCTGTTCTTTGGTTTTGCTGTTGTTCTTTTTATTTGTGTGGGTTTGAGCTTAGATTGTTGAAATTTATTTTGGATACCCCCTTTGAGGTTTTCGATGTGTAGCTGATGTTGTCGGGTTGCCTTCAGCTGTACGTTTTGTGTTTATTTATGTTGTGGTATCCTTTCGCGCATGCGGATTTTTGTTTCACAAGCGAATCTCGTTCCTGGTTCACGTTTTGTTTTCTTTTGGACGTGATTGGTGATTGAGGACGGTTTCTCTTGCGCTTTTGTAGTGTCAACTTTTGTTGGATTCATGAGCCGACTCTTTTGCTAAACCACGGTCCTTTTTCTGAATTCTATCTTTAACATTCCTTTGTAATTTCCCTTTTTCCTTTCGACTTCTATTTTGCGATTCTTTTAGGCTGCTTATCCTTTTCTAAATTATTTGGTACTGCCGTAGTTGTACGTGGTGATATTTCTTTTGTGTTTGAGGTTTGTTGGATATCATCGTGATACCTGTAAAATTTCGAAGCTTCATTATGGTGCAGGCATAGGTTCTACGTCGGTAAATTCAGGGAATTTACCTATTTTTAAGTGAGGGGAGAGTCTGTTACGTGTAATTTTACATTTAGATACAGTTAAGGATTGTTTGGATAATTTATTAGCTTAAATACATTCATAGTTAGATTCACCTGCATACGTTAGGTGTAGCTTTGGTTGCATACTCATTTTTGCAAAATCCTTGATTTTTAGGGAATTTTGAGTAACAATTTTGAAAATTGTTTTGATAGTACGATTTCCGGCGACCATTTTTAAGTTTTCCTTTTTTGGAGCTGCATGTGATCTTTGGGAATTTTCACTTAAGTGGATTATATAGTTTCCATAGTTCTTTGAGGAATCCGCCATCCAGAAATAGGAAATGGGTGTTATATTGCTAAAATGAATCCGATTGTATTGGGATAAATATATATTTCTGCAATTTACTTACTCGAGGCCACATTACAACTCTGTTTGGCCTCCTCGTCCTAGTTTGGCCTCCTCGTCCTAGTTTGCTGTATCGTTCTCCGATTTTTCGGGATCTATTATGCCTGTGGCATTGTTGTTACTTGGCTAAGGCACCTGGAGCAACAATTCCGTTCCAATCCGAGCCCCTCAGCACATGTGATAGTTCGCATGCAAGGCTTCTCCCCATGGTGACTGCACTCGACTACGTTTCTCACCTGCAAAGTTAGATGAAGCCCTGACTCTTTGGAGGTTACTCAAGCTGGTGGACATCTTAATAGCTATCCCCCATAGCTGTTGATGTAGCGATCCTTCTGTGCACGATCCAGGTATCTACAACACCTAGTGTTATATACCTTTTGATGCTTATTGAACTGAAACTATCGTTCGTTATGGCACTATGATCTTTACTTTATGTATTGTACTTACCTAGGTATATGCTAGCGAAATTCATGCCGTTTTACATGCGGAATATTGTATAGCTTCGTTGTACATCACGTGCAATTACTTTTGTAGAATAGGATGTCATTCTATGCATTTAATATCTTCACGTTTGGTAGTACTGCTTTGGTTGCATTCAAGTTTTCAAGTACTTGTCAGTGTTTCAAAATTTAAACCATTATTGGCGGAGGTCTCCGGGAGCATTAATTTGACATTTCACATAATATGAGCACCGTAAATACACCATTTTATGTGTATTAGCACTCCCCTAGGCGAAATGGTACCAATTCGAAGAGGTTCGCGACTAGATAGAGTATTTACCTAATTAATCAAGCGATTTAGAACTTACTATTCTCCCGCATTCCGGTATCGCTGTTTTTAATTATATTTAAGTCACTATCGTAGTTGATACACGGGTACTCGAACGAATTGCGATTATCGTAGTCACATTTTAGACTTTATTAATATAAAATCTTGTACATTACATACCACTAAAATTACATTTACAAACTATTCCATTTACATACTATTATCACAGAATTGTGTTGCCTTTTTCCAAGTATGACACAGAATTCCGAAGGTGTACAAACTGTAAATAAATAGCTAGGTTATTTCGAGTCTTGGTGTTTTCTGTCTTTTATTATTTTTTTTTGTGAAACAGCTAGTGGTTTAGGAATTTACACGGCCACCTGTAGGTTTTCTGGTTTGGACCGTCTCAAACCAGTGGCGCTTCCGGACAACCCACCCCATCCTGCTCAGGACCTAGCTTGGCAAACGTTTGCTACACGACTCGACGATTCCTGTACCACCCTGCTGTGAAGTATTTATAATTTTTGTTTTTACGTGCAAATAAATTCCCATGTGTAGCAAATGTAATAGCCTACACCATTCCATTAACCAACATATATGGAGTGAATAAAGCGAAAAATAGCTGGGAAAAAAACTAACAAGAAATTGAAACAAATATAATAACAAATCTGATATTCTCATAATTGTTAAGGGAAAAAGAATAAATGATTTGGCGATGTTGTGAGGATACATACAAGTAGTATACCGAAAAGGGTATTGGATCCTATTCCTGTCTAGGAAGAGAAAAAGGAAGAGGAATGCCAAAGTAAAGAAGGAAAGATGATGTAAAAAAATAACATTGGAAAATTATTGGGCGATCATCTATTGTTGTGAAGGTATCAAGGTACGTAAATGGTAAAAATTACAAATCTCAAATTAATTTCAAATTGCTTACATTTTTAGCCAATTGCGTACCTTGATATGTACACAGCAATAGTTGATCATGCCAAAATTTCCCAATGTTAGTTTTCCTCCGTGTGATACTCTGGCACACACTGTATATACAATATTTGTTTATTCTATTCCTCGGGCCATTGCAATTAAAAATTGATATAAAAATTTAAAGACTCACATTAAGCCATTTTAGCAACAAACATTATTACGTGGAAATGCTTAGTATTGTGTAAAAATTTTCTCATATACTTTTGCGTGGAAATATTTCAATCTATTTTATTTTACTTTATCTAATCTAGATTATTCGTTGTAAGAGTGTGTCACGAACAACAGAATTAGTTAATAAATGTCAACTTATATATGGAATATGCTTAGATTGGCATTTTACTAAGCGAATTTAAGAATAACCTTGTTCTGGTGAAAACGGCCGAAACAACGTTTTAATTGGTAAGATTATCAGTGTAACACTGTTCATTATAGCTGTAAACGATGTTGCAAAAGTGATTCCTATGCCAGTCCAAATGTCGATGTATGTAGATGACCTTACGATTTATTGTCGAGGAACTAATATTGCTACCGTTCAAGAGAATATCCAAGACTGCATTAGGAAACTGGAACAGTGGACAAGAATAACTGGTTTTAGATTTTCAACGACCAAAACTAAATGCATGTTCTTTACAAAACGACAAAGATATTATAAACCTAACATTGCACTGAACGAACTACACTAGAATACGTGGAGTCAACCAAATATTTAGGCATAATAATTGATGAAAAACTCACATGGGCAAAACATATACAAGAACTCAAAACAAAATGCAGCGAAAGGTTAAACTTGCTGAAAACATTAAATCGACATAAATGGGGGGCAAATAAGGACACTTTACTAAGAATTTATAAGGCTTTAATAAGATCAAAACTTGACTACGGTTGTCAAGTTTATACCTCGGCTAGCAAAACCAGATTAAAGTACTTAGATGCATTACACAATTCAGCAATGAGAATAGCAGGGGGAGCCTTTAGGAGCAGTCCGGTAGTTAGTATACTTTGCGAAATAGCAGAACCACCCTTGCATTTAAGAAGACAACAGATGGCACTTTCTTATGCAATAAACGTCATCGCAAACCCGCAGAATCCACGAAGAAAGATGTATATGAGAACACCTGAAGTACTTCCATCCCATGGTACCAAATCGCAGTTCCAACACAGAATATACAATATCCAAAAAACCCTAAATATGCAAGTTCCCGAATTAATTCCTACTACACACAGCAAAGTCCCACCCTGGACAATCCCAGAACCCCAAACAGTATTAGATCTGACGCAATTTAAGAAAGATATTACATCGGTAACAGTATTAAAACAACAGTTTTCTACACATTAAAGATAGATTCAAAGCATACTTGCACATTTATACCGACGGATCAAAATCTAGGAATGGTGTGGGAGCAGCATTTGTAGCAAATGATTTAGCGAATCGGTTTAAGCTTAATCGAGAAACGGGAATTCACTCTGCCGAACTTTATAGTTTGCTTCAAGCCCTAATATACATTAAAGAAAAGGACAACAAGAAGTTCGTGATATTTAGTGATTCGGTCAGTGCTCTTAATAGTATCACAGAACTATACAGCAAAAATCCTTTAGTGCAAGATATTCAACATCTACTTAGGGATATATTAGGAACTAAAGAAGTGACATTTTGCTGGATACCATCACACATCGGCATATCCGGCAATGAACAAGCAGATCGCGCCGCTAAAGAGGCGGCATCTCTTGAGGACACCTATTTCATCAATTTACTAGCAAGAGACGCCAAGAACACAGTAAAGTCCAAGATTCAAGAAAAATGGCAAAACGAGTGGACAAACACAGAAAACAATAAATTAAAGGCAATAAAACCTACAATTGAACCATGGAAGACATTCACTAAAACCAGGAAGGACCAACAAAATTTAACAAGACTCCGAATTGGCCACACGCGCTTAACGCACCAACATCTCTTTCGTAATACGACAGATCCAAACTTATGTGATACATGCGAAGAAGAAATTAGCGTTAACCACATTATCATCAACTGTAGAAAGTACACGACAGCAAGAGACAGCCTACAATTGTCAGACCAACTAACCGAAGCACTCTCAAACGACCCGAACAGTGAACAGAAAATTATAGAATACTTAAAGGACACTGGCCTATTTAATAAAATTTAGAATAGAGTAACGTGAGATTGTACCTTATAATTATTGAACATCAAAGCTGAGGCGCTAATAACCTTCACGGTGGATGCGCCAAATAATAAATAATAATAATAATAATAATAATTGGTAAGACATGGAATTTGGACTGTTGATAGAATTCTTACGAAGTTTTTTTAAAACACAAAGTTTTTACGATTTTTTTATATTTAGGTCTATTTTTAATCATAGTAGGCTAACCGGTTATAATAAAAAAGGGTTAATATAGAATCTGACGCCGTAAAATTCCTCATATTTCATGTTGCACGAATTTAATTTTAAACACCAACAGAAGTTTTCAATACCTATATCAATCTGTGAAAAAAATTGACATTATACGGTTAAATTTCAGGTACACTCTGTATTTTTTAATACTAGTACCAGATAAAGAATGGAGTTCAAGCTCCCACTTGTCTGTCGTTTTCTTTGCCTTTTAAAAAGACAGTGACGCATATTCGAATTTATTTATTCGACACAAGAAAGAGACACTTATTTATCAAAATAAAGCGGTGCACGTCGGGTGCCTTTGACACAGCGACAAATACAGGAATCAATCGATGCCCTCTAAATAAGTAATCTCACCCCTCTTTTCAAGACTCCCGACTTTAAGCAATGAACAATGAGGTTATCTAACGGAATATAGCGATTTTCGATTGTTATAAATCATTCATGAATTCGTAGTGTATCATGTTAAATATCTTAGTATCTACAAGTCAATAGCGAGCGTCGCGAGCGACGAATAAGGCAGGTTCGTAACTGCAACATTTATCCGGCCCTGCTGAGCGCAATTTCTTTCACTTTAAATCTCCTCGCAGCTGTTCCGTTGTTAAAGCTTTGAAAAATGTAAATACATATATTTCTTTGTTTAAATCTTCCCGCTCGCACCCTTTGTTTCGTTTTCTGCCTTCCCGCGAATATCACGCAACTCGATGCGGGTCTGAGAAGCATTCGACTGTTTCAATCTCGCTGCAGGATAACTCGAAACAATAGTAGAAATTAATGAAGGAGAATCTGAAATCGCATTAAGACGAACAATGCATAATTATACGAAGTTTAGTGGTAATATGGACTTGCACGATTTGCAATATTTGTAATTGCACTAGAGCTGCCTGCTTACATTTGCAAATCGAGGGTTGGTAATAAATGTAATTAAGTAGATTAGATGCAACTTTGCAGTAGAACCGAGAAACAGTTTCAACCAACGTAAGTCTGGCTTTAAAAAGAGCTAGGTACTGAAAATGTTCCAGTTCTAATTATATAATTTAACATTTTAAAAGTGATATATGATATTTGCTTGCAAGGTCATAAAATTTATATAAAAGTATGTTGGTAATATACTTTCGTTCTTTACTGCCCATACAAAAGAGCACAGCTTGCTATCATTTTTTATTATTCTGTATTAAGTATTAAGTTACAGGTAAACTCAGTGTAATTATTTTTATCGGTTGCAGGATATTAATCCCCTGTTTACATATACAAAAGTAGGCTGGTAACTAAATCATAACTGATCTGTACGGTAATAATCCATTACCGTACATGACAACCATAACCATACAGCAACCGTTAAACTATTGAACAAATCACCGATGTTATGAATCATAACGGCCTCAGATATTTTAAAATCCTCGCTCTGCGAGCTCGGATTTCAATACAACATCTGCGGCAGTTATGATACTCATAACATTCCTAGATATGTTAATAGCTATAACTTGTAACAAGTAGGTAGGCAACACACATTGCAGCTGGTTGGATTTCATAGATGTCTCAATACACTTTACATTGATTAAATAAACAAAAATTGAAGTAGTTACGTTGGATGTACTAAAGAACTACTATCCAAATACTAAGTAAGATGCAGTCTTGCAGTATCAATTTCTTATATCTCGATCAAGAAGGATACAGAGAATGTCCAGATAACATCAACACAAAAAGAAATTGAATAAATTATAAAAGGACAGATTAATCAATGACGTACTTGATATTCAAACTGCCGTGAGGATGTTGTTTATATGAGCCAATCCTGCTCAGAAGTGAATTTTTCTTTCCAAACCCCTAAAGGCAATATGTGATAGAAGAAACCTATCAGTGTATCTATCGCATATCGTATGTCGCTCTTCTGCGTTCTCGCAAAATCAACATATCAGTTATTATCGCTATTTGAATACATTGAAGCTAATTGTTATTAACACAACACGCTATAAAAATCAAAAACTTTGTACAAAAGTTTGTTTAGTTTGAACAAATCAGTTTGTTTGTTTGTTATGGACAAGGCCTAGGTATGCGAAGTACCAAGTACCTTAGACACCGAGTGCTGTGGTCTAATGGTTAAAGTGGTTGACGTTTGTCCGCCCAAACGTATTTGAATGTAAGAAATTATTAGTTATTTCTGAAAAGTGAAGTTAACTATGCATTGCATGCACATGTGAGAAATGTTACTTATCTACTTATTACAAGATAAAATTACCAGGCTGTACATAGAAGCTAGTGAAGCTGCATGCATGCGTCCATCAGATTGGATCATCGAAGGTCGCACTTGCTTCGGTCGCGATCTGTGTTACCTCCTTAAGTAGTCATCCTCTCCTTCGTAACACAAATATAAGCGTGTGTGCTACGTAGTATTCCTGACCGAGCAATTTAGATGTCTGAGTAGAAATTAGATTCTCCCTGAAAACGTAACTTAATGTTATTCACATTACTAAGTGTGTCGTGTATCGCTTTGTATAATTATGAACACTTTCCGATCGGGCTTGCCTACTTCAATGTAATCTAATAGCAATGGTGTAAAATGTTTCACTGCTATAAAATGCTGTACAATAATTTATCATAGAGCGAATATTTATCCATTTTAATGCAGAAACGATTCAAATAATAAAAAAAGACAGACTTAAGAATTTGTTGAGAATTTGTAGTGCAGAAGGAAGATTAGAACAAGACACGAAGAGTAGGTGCACCACCCAGAAGAAAGTTATAAAGGAGCAGAAAAAGGTAGGATAAAGGTGGTAGAAGAAGAAATGCTAAAGGTATGCTATATGTGACCAGCGTGTTTAGCTAGTACTCAATAATAAGGGCTGGAGGTAAAATATAATTAACAATATGATGATTTAAAAGCGTCTAAAATACTGGGTTTGCGAGTACCTATGGCTGTTAAATGTCGGAAAATAGCTTGAGGATGTATTGAAAATACAGGGATTACCAAATTGTAATAAGGTGGTATAGAGCCCCGCCGATTATGCACCAAATTGTAACGAATCTTTTAGAAAGTTCCTTCGGTGGCGGATCCTACATCAAATTGTAACGAGGCATCTGTTACGCTTTTATGTTTTTATTAATTGCCTTTATCCTTTCGATTTGCCAACTTACTCAATAGCAATGGGAACTCTCTTCTTCTATTTACCTCTGTTCGTAGTTATGGAAAGCTCTTGTGTTAATGAGCCCAAAAATTTGCCTAGATTCATGGTAAACTTAATATGTTAGCTTTGAAAATCTGAAGCTGAAAATATTAACTGGAAAATACTCAAATAAAAGCCAATTTGTTTACACGCTAATGCGCACACACACAGGGATTTTAAAACTAACAATCTAATTCTAAACACATACGTATACCAACAAATAACAATGAATATAGATATGTAAATTGGTTATATATTGAGATGCCATTCCAAATACGCTCAGAAGAGCCAGGTGAAGCTCGCTACGACTTTCCACAATGTGTTGCTTTTAACTGACATCTCAATCGTCAATCATTCTTAATTTTAATAGACATCCAATTATTACTTACTATTTTGTAGCGCCTTTACTTCTATACAAGGTGATTCACGAGGAATAATGAGGCTGACCAAATTCTCGATGCAACCAACATAACATATTCGTACGTCAGGTAGATTTTGATGATTGATAGGCATCGCGAATCCAAACTGTATTTTTTTAAGTGTCTCAAGGTAAGTTGCGAAAATGTAATGTTGGTTGCATCGAGAATTTGGTCAGCCTTATTATTCCTCGTGAATCACCTTGTATATACCGGGTTACCGGTTTCAAAACCGAACATTGCAAACGAACTGAATATTTCAAAGTTATTAGAAACAAGAACAACTTTAATTTATGGAGGAGAGGCTAAAAGTTCTTAAACGTCAATTACTTTAAACACATCATTTATTTACTAAAAATGTAAAACTTGCTCGGGTTTGAAACCGGCCACCAGGTATAACTTGGCTGTAGTAACGAAGGTAATGCATATTTTGACAACCTCGTATAAACAGTTATTGGGATATTAACGGGACCCGTGGCCAACTGCAACTACTTTTTTATATAGAAATGTATGCTTTTGTATGAGCCTTGTGTTATCTTATTATCTTATACTTTAAAAATAGTGAATGCGCAGCAATGCATCTATTCTCTCTCAAATAATAAAATTGTGTTTTTCATAGTCAATCGCTTTTTCTCATGCGCCTTATTATGAAATGGTAGGAGAAATGTCACTTGGAATGCGAATACAGCTCCTACACTTATGATCTACTTGAAACTTATCTAAGCGTTAAAATAATTTCAGCGATAATTTTTAATAAAAGAAAAAAACTTGACGGGTATCATTCGCCTCAATAACCAAAATTTCTCGATTTGGTAAAAAGTTACTGTTTGTTGTGATTTCTGGGTAGGTGTCAATGGGTTGTACTTCTTTGAAAATGTGAATGGAGTTACGGTGACTGTGGTTGGCATCGTGACATGATTACAATTTTTTTGGCACGAATTGGACGGAATGGACTTGGACAACATTTAGTTTCAGCGAGATGTACCACCTGCGATACTGAGCATGACAGATGAGAGTTATTGAGACGATGTTTCCTGACAGTGTGATTTATAGTTTATGGCGATCTCAACTTGCCTCCGAGATCGTGCAACTCAACACCGTTGGACTTCTGCCTCTGGATGATTTTTAAAGGTAAAGTCTACGCTGATATCCCTACAACGATTCCAGAGCCAAAACATAATATCTGGCACTTCATCGACATAATAGATAAAGATTTATGTGTAAAAGTCAAGGAAAACAGAGCCAAAAGACGTGGTAGAGAAGCTGAAGCAGTCATTTGAACCATTTTGTATTTCATACATAACTCCCATGTCACAGTTTCACAATGATAAAATCTGTAAAGGGCTTTACTCAAAATCTCCCCGGCAAGTGGACGTTGTGACACTAAACAATTTTATAAATCAAAGAACACCAGAGACAAAAATATCTTAACATTCCTATTAACACTGATACAATAAAAGTAAACACCGAGTAATGCAAATTACGTCAATTTTTAAATAAAAAAGAAATACATGACCGGTGGTACAACGCCTGCGAATGAGATTTCAATACCACCAAATTTTTTTATTCAAATTTTGAAGACTCATTTACAAATATATTGCTGTGGTCTAATAGCTTTTATTGGATTTTATTTAATTTTAATCTTATTCTCAAGTTTTCATTTAAAATTTTGATTTCAATCTTACCTTTTGTCTACAGTCTTCAGCATGTAATTGTAATAACCTTAGTTATTTGACTCTATCTCAGGGTTACTATTAAAATCAGATTAAGTCATAAACAATGAATAACTATAATACAAGATATAGGACAATTGTATTTATTAAGCAATTAATATCTACTTTTATCATACGTTTAACACCTTTGTTAATAATTTTTTATAAATACTTAGTTTCAGTTAAATCAATTTTAGATTAATATTGCTGTCTGTTTACAATTTTATGATTACCTATCTAATTTATTATTCAATTGAATTCAATTTTAATAACTTTTGTAAGCTTCTATGTTCGTGCTCTTTATCTTCTATAATCTTCTATTCGCCAGATCTCTGCTACAGCTCTCCTCGTTGTGGTTGGCAGCACCTCCTTGTGTAGTAGTAATCGATGCACTCACTATGTGCCTATCACACTCTTTAGGTGTATAACAATATACATGGGTACATACCAGTACAGTAACGTCTAAAATTTACTATTAAATGCGACTTCAAATGGGACTTATGTCAATCCAATTTATATTTTTATACAACCCATATTCTTAAACTACCCGCCAAAACCAATGGTTATCAAACAAATGATAATATCAGTTTTCTTTTATTACCTGTTGTCTTTTCTAATTGTCATAAATCATATTTTTAGGTTAACAGTATTACATAGTGTATGTTTTCAACTACATGACCAAATATGTAAAAAGTAAACTTTTATATTACATTTTATAATAATAATTACTTTTTTCAGATAAGTCTTGACTAATTTGTATTACAATTGGCATTCAAACTGGACTATTTACAAATGAATTGCAAATACCGTTGTAAGAGACCAAAATTACAATGATAAAACGAAACCATCACTCCTTTTAGGAACAATATTTTAAGCAGCTTTATTATTGTGTAGTTATTGAATGCTTTACCATTTATCAATATACATACATACTTTATTTTTGGACTAACGCCTTGATTCATTAGATTTAGGCGCTTTGCCTTGATCGCTGTCGATTTTCATGGTATTTTGATTACTGTTGCTATCGGTGTGGTTAGCGCGGTGCGGTATCATAAATTTTGCAGGAAAGAATGAGCTAAAAACCTACAAATTCCACCCGTGTGTCGTACGCGCTCATGGAAGACCTTTTTGTCTGTGCCAGGTGCGGCGGTATTAAAGAGAACGCACTTGTTGTTGCCCCTTTTTGACTTTTTTAAATTTACCCTGTATGTATTGGATCCCATTTTCTTAAACTGTAAAGCACAAATTATATGCAAACTATTAATTTTGTCTATTTCTAAGTAAAAATATACAGCGTTTCATTCTTTAAAGGCGGTCAACTTGTGTATATTTGACCGAAATTTACTCGGTTTCATGCCAGATCTAAAAGACGAAGGAAGTATTATAATCGTGAAAAAATCACCTTTCTTCAGATCTTCGCGTTTCAGTTCCTAGATAACGAAAAACAGATTTTCTCAATTCCATCTGTCTGTATGTCTGTCTGACTGTCTGTTTGTGTGCCTATCGCCGATATAACTCAAAATCTATTTTCTGGAGGAAATAGTAGTTTGTACAACGAGAGTGGATATGATGTCCATATCGCACGAGGATAAAGTTTGAGCACGACGCCGTAGGCGGAGTGCTCAATTATCCGAGGGCGATATGGACATTCCACTCGAGTTGTACAGTGTATTTTTTCTACGACCTATCAATGGAAAAGAATGGAAAATTAAAAGAAAATTTATTCAACGCTAATTAATAAGATATCTTACAACAAAATCACGTTTGCCACAAACAGGGCACAGCAGGGCGTGCCCATTGCAAAACAAACAATTAATGAAAGTTGCCTAGGTAATCACGACTAACGTGGTTTGTGATTGGTGTATTTCATATCCACTAGGGTGGTTCTAATTTTGCAACCTCGGAATTTTGTTAGTCGCACCCCCTACATTCGTTCCAATGCCAAAAAAACTAACTCGTAAAAATTTTTAGCCCAATCGAACAATATTAACACGTGCCACAGAGCGTTGGAAGTTTCCGAATTGCAGATTTTAATTGAATTCACTTGTTATCAATTAATATCTGACGAACCGGAAGTGCTATCGAAATTTTGATAATAACATAAATAAAAGGAAATTTTATTTTCTACAATTGTAGTTATATGCAATTTGTCCGCAAACCTACCAGACTTTAAAAAAATGCGTCAAGTGTTAGAAAAACGTAATAACTCGATTTTTTTTCTTTCTATTTTTAATTTGAAAACGTAGAAGTATTACAATTTTGAAGTAAATTGCAATCCATTATTCAATTTTAGGCAATTTTTGATAATACAAGTAAATAGATCTTATGATATATAAATGTTTGAAATTCAATAATAATTTTTTTACCTATTTTAAGTATATTGAAATATTTTTAGAATCAGTTATTTAAAAAAAACGAGTCAAGCTGTCGAACACAGTTTCTTTGTTTGTCAATACAAACCAGATGTTTAGAGGGAGGATATACCATTTTAAAATGTTAAAGCATAAAATGGTCTCAACGTCAAAGGTTCTTCGTGAAAAAGACTAAGCACTTTTAATAGGAAATGATGCACATTAAATTATTGGTAGTAAATTGCTCTCAAACGAACAAGTTTTACAAGTACTTTTTTTAATATGCGTATAGTTAAATTGAATTTTCATAAAAGTGCAAAATTAATTATTCAAGGAATAGTGTTTTGGTAAAAAGCACGGATTCCAGCTAAGGAAAAACATCATTCTGTACAAAAGCTGGAATTATTATACTCTGAATGAAGGAGTCTGCTAAAACAAGGAAATAAAAGAACGGATTCATAAAAGGAAGGAATAACAATTTTATGAAAAATTTGACGACCTGTTCGATATCGCACATGCGAACGCTCTAGAATTAATAGATGTAGAAGAAGATAAACAGTTTTTGCTTCTTCAAAGGCAAAAAGGGCGACCAGGTAGTATGCTTGTGTTGATATCAGGTTACATCAACAAGAGAAGAGAACTGCATAACGACTGGAAAGAGAAGATGCAAGAAGAAAATGAACTTACGAAGAAATGGAAAATTTAAGTAAGTATATGTACCGTAGAACGGGGATATATGAACCACCGCGGGTTATATGAAACGTTGGCGCCTCTTTTAAAACTTTCTGCCGTATTTTCGTAAATTAGCAACACAACCTGTACAGAAAAATTTTACAGATACCTAAGACCAACATGTTGTGTTTTAGGAATCGTTGGAGGGTGTATCTATGTAAGTATTTTTCTTATAACAGTTACTATGGTAGAAACATTTTTGCTTTTTAATAAACTACCTAAAAAACCTCCGTGTAGCTCAGATACTAGTTATGATGGTTGAGTACGGTAATGGAATTAATATTTGTACATAACCTCATTAAGAAATATACACAAAAATATATGGAAAATTTTTATTTAAAAAGCAGATAAACTGAAAAAACTAAAAAATCGCATTTTTTAGGGTTATATGAAACAATGCCACACAAACACATCCATAAGTCGGGAATACCATATCGTCGAAATTATGACAAACAAAAAATGGAAGATGTGTTCAAACTAGTTTGATCATGGGTTTTTAGTGAATAGTGTAAAGATAACTGAAATCAAGTAAACTGAAGAGTTCACGCAATTAGTCCACAAAAACTGCATAACTTGTGCCAGATAAGATATGTGTCAAGTTTCTATGTCGTGATAACAATTAAATGTAAACGACACATGCAATCGAGTGACGGTTCCGTATTTACAAACAGACGCTGCAGTTTTACAAGTGTAGTGTATCGTATGTCAAAAGCACAACCGGTGAAAGTTTGCGAGGCTACTAGGTCAAGACCACAACTCAAGCGTTTAGTATTACGTTAGTTAAAACACAAATGATTGTAATTTTAATAATAGGTCGTAAACACGGCACACATTTACTGTATATATAGCTCTGTGATATGTTTTAGAACTCAATATATCTTTAACCACGAATGTATATTCATTGATGGGGACGAACACAGGCTACAAATGTTCTTAAAGAGTTGGCATGGCCTGGCCTTCTCACCCTATCTCTTAACAACAAAATAAACTCCATCTCCTGTCAAATAAAACTAAACTGGTTTTACAACAAACATAAAAGGTGCTAAGTTCCAATTAATTTTGGCACATCTTTGACAAGATGCCTTGGCCAGCGTTCTAAACGACAACATGTCCTTTCAGCAAGCTGCTGATCGGCATGGTGTCCCAAAATTCTAATTAGTTTTTTTATTACTTTAAAACGTTGTGTTTTATTTTTGTTACAGAATTGCTTGTTTTTTTTGTTTATTACACATAATGTTTACTGTATAACAATTTTTGTTACTTCGATACAGTGCAAATAAAGCTGTTTCATTTTATATTCCTAGTGTCTTTATTTATACGTGTTTATTTGGTTGAAACATGTTGGATGGCAGCGTTTTTTTTTATTTTGGAAAACAAGGTTTCATAAAGGTAATACTATAAGCCTATTTGAAACAAACCATTTAAAGTACATGATTTCTATTAAAACCTTTAGTCGTTTCATATATCCCCATTTGTCGGGTTATATGAAATGATGGTTTTCTATAAAAAAAAAATTTATCGAAATTTTTTATTAGTCTATTTTTCATGAAAATCTATTTATCTTAGTAAAGACTTCCTGTTTCCAAATTTGCGTGCTGGTAACTTATATATTAAACGTGAAATGACCGAAAATGTAAAAAAATCGTTTCATATATCCCCGTTCTACGGTAATTGTTTACTTCACGTCACAAATGATATTGCGGAAAGAAGTATTAAACTGGTCGAAAAATGTAATAGCTTAATTACCAAGAAAGAGGACCAAAAACAGTACTTGCTACAAGTTGTTAGTGATTATCGGCGTCAATATCCGGATTCCAGTAAAGTTTCCTTAGAAAAAAAAAGTAATTATTGTGCTATGCATTTAATTATTTTACATATAGGTAACTTGGTATATTTGTTTTATTCTTAAGTTTGTAAATATAATTCTTTCAATTTATGTAACTTCAGTAATTATTTAATATTGTTCGTTTTATTTAATTTGTAAATAAATATATTTGCTTAATTATATTATATTTTTAGTTATTAATATAAAAAAGCAATTTTTCAAGAATTTTTACCTTTTTTAATACTTAACGCATATTTTTTAAATTCCAACAAGTTTACAAAAAAATTGCATATAACTAAATTAATAGCAAATTAAATTTCCTTTTATTTATGTCATTATCAAAATTTCGATACGACTTAATGTTCGCGAGATATTAATTGATAATAAGTGAATTAAGTTAAAATCTGCAATTTGGAAACTTCCGGGGCTCGGTGGCACGTGTTAATATTATTCGATTGGGTTCCAATTTTGTATACGTTTGTTTTTTCGGCATTAGAACGACTTTAGGGGGTGCGACCAAAAAAATTCGAAAAAGTTTTTTCCACTAAGTATAACGTAGAACCACCCTAATATCCACCCTTGTGTGGATATGAAATCATATACGTTCAGTTAACTACAATTGCCTACATATCCATTCTGTAGATTGTGAAGAAAACAGAATATATACATGCGGGAGTAGAAAAACAATATTTTGCATAAATCCGAGAAAAATTCTGTCAAATATATACAGGATGAGCACCTTTAAAAAATAACACTTTTTCAATTTTTGTGTTAACTTATGAACAGATAAAAGTAATAATTGGTACATAGCGCAGGCTTTACCCTTGGCAAAGATAGGACTCAACAAATACCGAGCAGTTGTTGCAATAGAAACAAAAATGGGCAACAATAAGCTTGCGGAATGTAATGCAGAGGTATGTGGTAGGCTGGAAATGATGGGCACGCTGGTACAGCCTGATTTCCTTCCTTTGAAGTTTCGTCCGCAGGCGCTAAAACCGCGCAGAGTTTTAATCCCATTTGTAGTATTGTTTCAATAGAAAATTGATGTAATTTGCATTACCAAGTGTTTCCGTTTATTGTTTTAGTATTTTTACGAACGTTAAGGTATGTTCGCCTTAATACTTTTTTTAATATTAAGTGTCATAACTTCCACTTTCGAGGGATTTTTTAAAACTGAGAAGCATTAAATTTAAACATTAAATGGCATTCACTTATTAAATTACAATTAAAGCAACAGTCTTTGAACAAATCTGTAAAAGGCTTTACCCAAAACTTCCCTCGTCGACATTGTGACATTAAATAATTTTAAAAATCAAATTAAGTAAAGAGTTAAAATATCCTCACGTTTCTAATAAATTAAATACATTTTCAAAAAAATGTATCCCGCTGGGGTTTGAACCCACCGCGTCTGCAAAGCAAGCGTAACTGCACCTGCGTAGAAATCGCAACTGCATCCACAACTCGAACTGCACCATCGAGGCTATTTGAAATGAGTGCGGCGCGCGCTGTATTTAAGGGACCGGTCTTATTGTTGAAACGTTTCGACTATTTTGTGATATTATACTGCATCTGTTGAGTCCTATATTCTGCAAGTGTAAAGCCTGACCTATGTGAAAATTATTACTTCCTTTTATTTCAAAATTACAGCAAACATAAACAAACTTTAATTTTTTAAGGTCCTCAACCTGTATATATTTATCTGAAATTTTACAGGTTTCACTCCTGGTATATATATAATATGTGTGCAAACTACCATCTTCCTCCGACAGATAGTTTTTAAATTATACCGCCAACAGGCAGACAGACAGACGGAATTGAGAAAAACTGTTTTTCGTCTTCCACGGACCCTGAAACGTGAAGATCTGAAGGAATCTCGGAAAGTAATTTTTCGTGATTACAATACTTCCTTCGTCTTTCAGACGAGGGAAGTAAAACGGTAAAGAATTTTGGCTACGACAAGTTACGAGGGATGATCAATGTATTCGCAGCCTAATATATAAAGAAATAAACAAGACGCTTAGACGCTTGAATCAACATATATTTTTCAACGTAATCACCTGAACAGCAATGTAATTTTCCAAACGATGCTCAATAGTCCAAGAGCCAGCAACGGGTTTGCTTACAGTATTTTTAACAAGCGTGTAACTGTTATGGAAGGTCCCTTTGAATATACTGAAAAGGAAACCCGAAGTCTAGAAAGCCTGTGGTGGTGGTTTTGGCTCTCTTGCGTCCTTGAAGAATGGAAAAAAATAATAAGAAAGAAGTATAATAACAAGTCTGGCTCTTTGCTATGTTAAAGGTAATCATATATTATGTAAGTAAAAAGATTGACAGACGCTTTCGCAGGTGGTAAGTTTACCCCAGATTCACATGAAGTTTCCTAATAAACTTAACCATTTACTGTAAAATATCGAGAGATCCAAAAAAACTGATCCTCGGCGGGCTGTGGAAATTCAAACGTGTGAATAATAAGTTGGTGGCATTGTAAGTCTGTCAGATTCGAGGTTACCAGGTTAGGTTTTCCATCAGTTTTGACACAGACTGACACAAAATCTAACCTGCTAACCTCAAATTTGACATAGATTTACAGTGTTACCAACATATTATTTCTAGGTTTTATGTAAGTTTTGACACATTATTTTTTTCCGCCCTTCAAGGACGCAAGGGGGCTAAAACCACCACCGCAGGCTAGCCAGACTACGGATTCCCTTCTCAGTATATTCAAAGGGACCTTCCATAACAGTTACAGACTTGTTAAAAATACTGTAAGAAATCCGTTGCTGTCTCTTGGACTACAAGGACAGCAACTCCCTGCAAACAGGAATTTTATTCAGTCGACACCAATATTGGGTTACAACATTGAGGTGTATCTTTAGAAGATTCTCTTCCATGCTTAAACTCTGTCGACCACTTTTTGACCGTACTGTAAGAAAGGACAGGCTCACCTTACGTATAATTATTTACTGGAAGAATTTCACCTTTTTCTATTTTACGCAACCTAACACGTATTGCTTTACAAAACAATTAAGAACACCACAACCAGTAGACGTTAACCATTAAATTGTGACGGGTGTTACTAAAAAAAACTGTTGTGTCAAATGGCGGCAATTGTTTTTTTTAAGTGTCTAAGCCTTTTATGTTAGGCCACGAATACATTGATCACTCACCGTGTATTGGTTTTAAGTACAACATGAAAATTGTTCCGGTATACAAATACTTGATAATTGCTAAGTCCAACCTTTTAGTTTAATTGGTTCTAACATCCCTAGGGCCGGTTGCAGAAAGCAATGTTAAGTCTCGTGTTAGCTAACATCGCGTCAAAGTGAACAAAATCGCATCAAATCTCAAATCTTTATGGTAACTAATACATTAGTAAACAAAATTTGATGCGATTTTGTTCACTTTGACGCGATGTTAGCTAACACGAGACTTAACATTGCTTTCTGCAACCGGCCCCTAGTTGCATAAAGCTTAGCAATGGCTAGTGATGAGAGTAGTACTTAATAGGAAGTGAAATAAGCAAATAAGAGAGATGAATTAAATAAACCGAAATCGCAATTTAATGCCTCTTTTTGATGCTATAACAAAATATTTTTAATTTATATGTATATAGACTTATAAAAAAAATTTCTTCTGGAGTGACAATAATGTTTGTAAAACAAAAAATGGCACGTCGCAGCTTTATTCAGAAAATATTGAAAGTCAAACAAACTTCAAAATGTTTCAAGGATATTGTCAAGAATACAATTTGAGGTTATAATGTGAGATTAGTGAGGACACACATTTATATTCCAAGTCATCCTTCGAGGAGAAATTTTCTCGGTCGCTCGTTATCAATATGCAATACTAATATAGGTTAAGAAAGTAAGGGTTAAATTATTTCATATCTCACAAGTAGTTTTAGAAGAAAAATCTTTTACATTTTACAAAAATCATATAAAAAATAATACCTTCATAATTCAACGTATCAAATGAATAGAATGCTGTATCTAAACTGAAAATTTTAGTTTTGTATATCTAAAGCAAATCCCAAAACATCCATTTGAAGCATCGTCGTAGTCGATAAAATCTAAACAGAGAATGGTAATGCGTAATGGCTCCCGGTCTAACTGTAATCGTTATACACAAAGAGATCCCCAAATTCCCATAGATAAACTCTTAGTCTCTACAATAAAAGGCACACGTAGTTTGTCCCTAAAGGTTTTAACAAACTAGCAAACTACTGAATTCCTAACGGATAAAAGGATATCTTTCCAGCCGTGCTACTTTTACATTTTTGTGTGCATCAGCGTTAGTTTTAATATAAACTAACTAAGAATGGAGAGAAAACCAATATCACAACTTAATATCTGCAGAAGTTTTAGGACACCACTGAAAATGATAACTGCTGTTGTAAGAGTTTTTAATTTTATAATTTTAACCACTATTAAATCTTCAGTTGAGTACAATGTTTAAAATTTATCTTTTTTAGTGTTTTTCTGAAGCCTTTTACACTATGATTGATTAACTGTAGTTGCCTTTTTCATTATTATAACTATATAGGACAGGTTAGTTCATCAATATGTAAATTTCTAAGGAACTGCAGCCTGACGACAAATATTATTTTTAATATTGAATATATATAATTCACAAACATGGGATTACTCGTCAGCATCATACGTAGATTGTACTCACCCATTAGCGAAATGTCTAACTGATATCCTCAGGTATTTCACTGGCAAATCCTCATTGTATGTTCGAAATTCGTCACATTTCCTCTAACTGGTGGTTTGTTGGTAAGCTTTGACGATACTTCCCTCTTTACTAGTTCATACGCCCGACTCTGAAGTCGTTACGTAACAGTTGCCATTCGAACATAATGAGATGCCCTGAAGTGCATCTGCGCTTCTAGTAAAATGCTTCTCTTCCTCTACTGTAATCTCGAAAAAATCAACTTTAGAAATTTCTCCAGATCTTCCCGTTTCAGGGTCCCTAGATGACGAAAAACAGGTTTTCTTAATTCCGCCAGTCTGTCTGGCTGTCTGTCTGTTGGCGGTATAACTCAAAAACTATTTGTCGGAGGAGGACAATATCTACCTGTCATGAAACCGAGACAATTTCAGACAAATAAATACAGGGTGAGCACTTTAAAAAAATTTATTTTGTTTATTTTTATTTAACTTAGCAATAAATACAAGTAATAATAATTGGTACATAGCTCAGGCTTTATTCTTGCCAAAAGTGGGCCTCAATAAATACAAAATAAATGTTGTACGATAAAAGAGGAGTAACAAATTAGTGCGTTACTTAATATAGCTGAAACGTAGGAATTCGAAGGGTCTGTACTCCGTAGCTCACGTATAAATAGCCCGTTCCCTTGCAATATCCCACAAAACGTTGTGATTGCATACGCGGTCCGCCTGCCGTTCGAATTTGACTACCGGTAACTTTTTTTTTATTTGAAAATTTATTTACTTGATTAGAAACGTGAACATATTTTTACTCCTAACTTAATTTGAATTTTAAAATTATTTAGTGTCGCAATGTCTACGAGGGAAGTTCTGGGTAATGCCTTTTACAGATTTTGTTTATTTCAAGAACATATCTTTAAACAAATCTCTTCTGCAGCAGTGGATTTGCTTCTTTTACCTGTTGTTGCCAATATCTGCAAGAAAACTTTCGAAACCGTGGCTCTGTAATCGTCAGAACTGAAACCCAAATCGCTACCAAAATTTCCGAGAACTGATCATTCTGCAGCAATATTCTTTCTTCTCTGTATCGACCAAGCCACCAATTGCAAAGTTGATTCTAAAGCAAAACATCAAAGCAATATCAAAACCTTCCAACCTTCCTTCTTAAGAATAAATTAAACACCAAGTCATCAAAAAATGTTTGAGAAGTCTCTTACTCCTGTAATGCTGTGTACATTGCGAAATAGGATGTTCAGTATAAACTCGTATCTCTCAATGACAGCATTCTCTCTAGCCAGATAGATGTCCCATCATCATCATCATCAGCAATCGAATACCAACCCGATTTCGGACATAAGAGTGCAGATGCTACTTTTCCTGAAAGTGTAAAGTAAATTTGGTAAAAACATAGAATATTATTATTATTGTTTATTAGGGTCACTTACTCTAGCCTGAAGGGGCTGGTGATACTTCCAAATCAGTAGAAGTCCACCCCAGGCGTCGTGAGAATTTGGAGTCTCACTTGCCGGACGAATTTAGCTTACCTTCATCTGGTTAGTGCTTATAAAATCTTACACGCGACTGCATATTTGCCTTCAATTTAAAAAACGCAGAATATAAATTGATACGTTATAATAAGCACATCATAACACAAATACCAAATCTCAGCGGATAGCCTTGGCGTTTAGCTTTCCAGAAGGGAAAGTTCTTAAAACGCATTCCCGATAGACGAACACTAGGGAAAATACACATATAAACAGTATAAATTACATTTGTAGACAAAAGCCTCATAACTATTGTATCTAAGATGAAAGATGTAGTAATTTAGTACAACAAATTCTGAAGGTAAGGCAGTGGTTCGCGATGCTCTAAAGCCTAGATCAGGGAAGGTAATATGGATGGTTGAATAAATGACCTACTGAGTTCAACAGCGAACCTACAGCACTCTTTGAGGCTTAAAAATTTCGGTCAAACGTTGCAAATCAGCCAGCCAGAAGAAACCAAAGTAAATGGAAAGATTCTGAGCGATGCGTCATGCTGGTCCGATTGAAATCGACCTTTAGGATCCGGCGGTGATTCAAATAACGAAAACAGAACGCCAATGGTTTAAACAGTGAAGGGGTTTACAACCGTTATGACATTTCTGCTATGGCATCACCAAATAGAAAACACATAGGCCACAAACGCTTTATGTTTCTCAACCTCCTGCCTTTACACCAAATGCGGGTCGCCTGCCTCGCGCTCAACGCAAAATCGCCTTTTTCAATGATCTAAGACCAGCGGCGCACGTTCAAAATTGTTTACGGGAGAGAAAATTGATATAATACAATTTTTTCCTATGGAAGCCTTCTTTACAACCACTACAACTTGAGTTACCGTGCTCTTTTATAGCTTACCTCTATAAAAGAGTTTCGCCTGTTGCGTGGTTTACACGTTGACTTACGGTACTCTTTTGCTTCACTTACTGTAAAATTTCTTATGAAAGCGAGCAAAACGTTGACTTTTCTATATATTTTGTGTTTTTCGCAATGGTAATTTAGAGGTTGAAGATGAGAAACTGATGTGGTTTATAGTTGGTACTTTTGTTATTTTGGAGTAATATTTTTATTTATATATGAATCAATTTGGAAGTTTTAGTGTTAGTGATATGCTTCTCACCTAGATTTTTGTTACTACGTCAAATTCTTTGCCAATTTAAAAAATTATAGCAACACGTCTAGTGATTTTTTGGGTAGCTTATAACTGCGCAGGTCGACTATCTCAAATGTGTTAATTTTAATCAATTTTAACTGTTATTACATATGGCTTACTGTTTGTCAAACTTATAATATTATTAATAAATTTTATTCTACAAACTTGTTTTAAATGCGTTCTATTACTAAGCTGCTTCCTATACGTAAAATTAAAGCTCCAACTGTAAGTTCTTGTCGTACTGTAAGATTCCATTCTAATGAATAGCTTTAATATTGGTATTTTATAACTTCCATATATGTACAATAATTTAAAAAAACATGTAGTCAAACTGATATGTACAAAAAGTAGAGCGCTATGTTCATTTTCCAACGCCAGGGACAAATATGGTATTAGCTAAAACCGGAAGATTCCAGCAACTGGCCAAGCACCGTTTACTGAATCCGCCAGCGGATATTACTCCAAAACGTTTAAAACTGATAAAACTGTTACCAACTCGCCTAAACACGCCATTTAGCTTCTGGCATTTGGCGAAATGGAACGGGCGTGATTCACCACCCTCGATCTATTAATTTCTGACATTATACTGCGGTGTAACAACTTACAAGCCTGACAGAACTCGGAACATTTAACATGCTTATCCGCAGAAGTTCATTTCAGTGGTGTCCGGAATGCAGTGTCACCGAATAGCCACTTGCTCTTTTAGGGAAATGATTAATATATGTAATTGAAACTGGTAATTGTATACATAACGTTACTTTGGCGAAGTTTTTCCTCGTTTTAACTAAATTGTAATCCTGTACTAAAAGGTGTAAACATTTTATCCTCTGAAAAATTGTGAAACTAACTTTCTCATTCTGACATTTGCTCATAAGGATTTTTTGCTTTCACACTCAAACAATTCGTAACACAGGAATATTAAAATGCGAAGGAAAAGGTCAATTCCATTATAATATAAAATTCTGCTACCTACGTAATGTTACAGGAGAATTAATATTTTATTTCTTTTCAGGTGCGATTTGATAGTTGATTATACACTACACAAAATCTACACACCTACACATCAAATCCGGTAAGAACGCACAATGTAATGTCTAAAATAATTTATATGGAAGAGGTTCATATAGGTAGAGAATTAATGTTTTTGTATATCATAAACCCTCGCGTTGCTGTTGTTGGAAAACCTTCCACTGTAGCTTCTTCTAGCTTTCTTTTCCATAACTTAAAAATCTCTAAAGGGTTTTACCCAGAACTTCCTTCGTGGACATTGTAAAAACCAAATAATTTAAAAAATCAAATTAAGTTAGGAGTAAAAATTTCTTTACGTTTCTAATAAATTAAATACATTTTCAAATAAACAAAAATGTATCCCGCTGGGGTTTAAACCGGCCGCATCTGCAGAGCGATCGCACCCCTGCGTAGAGATCGTATTTGCATTGATAAATCCAACTACGCCATCGAACCTCTTCGAAATAGGTCCGGCGAGCGCCTCTCTTGAACAGAACGGTGTTATTGTTGAAACGTTTTTACTCTTTTGTGACATCCTGTATCGGTTGAGTCTTATTTTCGGCAAATGTAAAGCCTGACGTATGTGAAAGTTACTACTTCCTCATATTTCAAAATTAACCCAAAAATAAACAAATTTTTATTTTTCTAAGGTGCTCACCCTATATATATTTGTATGAAATTGTACCGGCTTTATGCAAGGTGGATATATAATATGTATGCAAAATATCGCCTTCCTCTGACAAGTAGTTTTTGAGCTATACTGCCAAAAGGCAAACAGACAGACAGACAGACAGACAGACAAACAGACAGACAGACAGACGGAGTTAAGAAAACCTCTTTTTCGTCATCTAGGGACCTTGAAACGTAAAGATCTGAAGAAATTTCGGAAGGTGCTTTTTTTGTGATTACAATACTTCCTTCGTCTTTCAGACTAGGGAAGTAAAAATTATGATTTAAATTATGTTTTTCAAGAATAAAATACCACCTTTGATTAATATTTAGACACTGCCTCTTGTTTTTTTTTTGTTCGCTTATGATTATTTCTAAACTGAAAACCTTCATTTACTAAACGGAGTACGATTCCGTAAGGTTCAGTAATGGTATTTAACATTACTAGCTTGGTAAGAGGGTTTTTTCACCTTCTTGAGCCAGTAAAACCTGTTACCTTGCGTGTATTGTTGAATATTTTATTTGTTCCTCACTTGTAAATAACTACGAATTTACCATTTATTGAAAATGTCAAACTGACAAGCAACTAAATTCATCAATATGAGACATACTAAGGAAGACAACGCTGGCTTTGTACGCTATCATTTATCTCTGAGCACGCTTGTAAAATTTTACTGCCTAGCCAGTAAAAAATGTACTGGCTAGCCAGTTAAGAAACCTTTTCAAGGTGAATACAGTGACTTGATAAATTGATGTTTACAAGTGAGGAACAAGTAAATTGCTATACGAGGTATGAAAATTAAGACAAGTGATCAGATCATTTGAAAATACGTCATAGCCTAGCAACGATGCGTGTATAATATATGGTTATATTTGTAGTTTTTGTTTAGGACTGGAGTATTAATGATTTAAAACCTGTTAGGTAATTTCAGCAGTCAGTTAATTTTGTAGAAATGAAAATTTACAATTTCCCAAACAATATATATTCAGCTTTATTTAAGCCTTCTTTAGTGTTCACATTGTGAGTTTACAATTTATATCTTATATTTATATATGTTACGGTTAAAGTGTTTACTTGGCTAGTTTATAGGCTAGCTGGATAGTACACAAGCTATCCAAATGTCTGGATATTTTGATGGAAAATCATATTTCTACTAAAATAGCTATGAATATTGGCTGGTTTGTATACTATCCAGCTAATTTATAAACTATACAAGATTTATCGCTAAAGTACAAACCACAAGAAATGTACACAAATTAACCGTTTATTTTGGGTAGTTTACAAACTATCCTCAGTATTTGGATAAAGTGTAAACTTAATATTAGTAGTAATACATAATAACCAACTCGTTGGTTAGTATTTATTTATTTATTTATTTATTTATTTACTTCGCACTCAGCCAACTAACAAATTTAATTTGGCTAATTTATTAGAAAAGTGAGGTTATGTTTATGGCAAGTGCTGTGTTGTTATTGTTTACTGTCGTGTCGTGTGAAATTTGTGTAAGGATGGGTATCTGGTTATTAAAAATGAATCAACAGCAACAATTTGAAAACCTGCTTTTGGAAGTTTACGAGCAAAAGTCGCAGAGATGGTTTAAATAACCTCCCCATTTCTATCGAAAATATTAAAACCATACATACAGAAGAACTAGAAACGTTATTATCGTCTACTAATGATACCGAGGAGAAAATGGATGCTTCAAATAATTATATACTCGAAAAATCTACCAGCACTGAAGATGAAATGGCTGTTGAAGAATTTTCTAGTACGTATAAACTATCTCCACTATTTCACAGTACAACCTAATATTTTTCAGGTTTAATTGAAAATGCCAAGCTGGTTATACTGGATGATAATACTGAAACCCCAGTATTACTCGAAGATAACAATAAAACCTCAGTTTTACTCGAAGATAACAATGAAACCTTAGTTTTACTCGATGATAATGAAACCTCAGTTTTACTTAAAAACAAGCAATGGCAATGATCCTAGGTACTGAAACTACGGAAAATGCTCTCAATGAATGATCATCATCGCAAAAATGTATATTATGTTCTGAAGAAAACGTATGTGAACATTGTCAGAATAAAAACAATATAAAGCCATAAGAGACCGTAGACGTAGACCGAAGTCGATCAGACCATAAAAACATATTGGGCGTAATGATGAGTGTAAAAGATGAATTTTACCGAATTGGAACTGTTCACAGTCTCCTTAAACAGCTGTATTCCCGCAACGAATTTGAAATATGCAAGCAACCATTTATAAAGTTAGAAAATGTCAACACAGACACCGAAATAACATTACGAAGCGCTGCAGGACAATTTTCAGTCTCCGGTTCAACCCAAGATTACGTGCGCTGTCGATGCAACAAGGGTTGCACAATTAAAAAGTGTAAATGTCTTGCGTCCGTTTATACGTGTAACAGCAAGTGCCACAAGAGTGCAACTTGCTCCCATATCATAATTTTCTTTGTTTTGTGGTTTCAAAGTTTTGAGGTTTGTTATTAATATTTTGTCACACAAATATTACCTGTATGTCACTGAAGGCAAATCTCCAAGACAACCATCGATGACTCTTGACGCCCTGACCGTTATAGAGCAACGGAAAATGTTTAAAGCTCCGATGTTAATTCAGAAATTAAAATATTAGAATACAATGAGTTAACAAGGCACATACAGAGGCTCGGTAGAAGGGACAATGCATACATTCAAAGGATATAGAAAGAGATACAGTGATATGCAGATAGCTATACCAGTAAATATTCGTTTATAAAGATTAAGATATTAACTCGAAGGGTCAAGCCAAAAACTTGGGCTGTTAAAGATGGTAGCGGTGTCTTCGTTAATGTGTGATGACAGTACTGTAAGGAGCTTTATTCAGATGTTAACGCAGTGGACCAAGATCTTACCCTTAACCACTGCTAACCAAACTGAGACATAGCAAGGCTCCAGCATTAGATATTGTTACTGTTAAAGCATTGAAACACATGAGATCCATTAGCTCAAATGTACTACACAGACTGTGTTAAATACTTTGAACAACTGGTATGCGGCCAAACGTCTGGAAAACATCGATCTTTATGCCCGTACGTAAGAAAGTTACTGCAATAACCACGATAACTATCGATTGCATGCCCTCAGTTCTCATGCCAGCAAAGTTCTACTTTACATTCTTCAAGCCCGACTAGAACACTATTTTGCTTGGCAAATATTTCAAGAACAAGCTGGCTTTCCAAGAAGAGAGGTTCTTGAGAACACATACTAAATATCAGCCAACTCATTGAAAAAAAGAGAATATTATATACTAATATACATTTGCTTTGTTGATTACAGCAAAGCATTTGACGATGTAAAATGGAATAAGCTCTGGACTATTTTAATTGCTGTAGCAGTACCAAAACGTCTGGTTTATACAGGTTGCCTTTAATTCTACGGAACATGACAATTCCATGAGTTAGAAAAGATTCAAACACTATTTGCCATTAGAGTAACAGAAATAGAAAATGCAATAATTAGTTTGATAGTTACCCAACAACTACATGTACTATCTTGTTTTATCTTGGAAAAATATATATTCATTACTGTGTAGCAGACTTATAATGTATGTGCCCTACAATTTTAGGCAACCGGTATAATAAAACAACTTTATGACAACTCTGTTCTCGTAAGAATTGTCAAATATTTGTGTGATAAATGTACCACATCCAAGAGTGTGAGACAGGGATGTGTTTTTCATACCTTATTTTTAATATATACTTCCAGCGAATTTCTAATGCGAGAGGTAAATAGTGGTAGGATGGTGTAAATATTGGAAGGTTAGAAATATCTAACCTTAGATCTGCAGACGATGTTAATTGGTGCCTCCCAAAATTAAATCAGCAAACTTCTAGGAAAACTTGAAGAAGTTAGCAATTCTTACCGTATTAGCAACAACTACAATAAGACTAAAACTATGATAATTAATCGGGAACATAAAAACCACACTGAAACACATTTTGTTGTTTGTTGTCAAGTTGTCAACAGCTGTATGTATGTGGAAGTACTAATTGACAATACCGGTAGCTGGAAACGTGAAATTCAACACCGTATCCAACTCCCATGATCAGCGATGACCCCACTTCACGAAATGGCGAGACTAAAGCATCACAAAATACACAAAAATCAGCTTGGGCACCACCTTGTTAGTCTTTTCCATTTTTCTATATGCGGCTGAGACCTGGACTGTTAATAATGTGGATCGATGTCGGATTGAGTCTTTTGGAATATGGACTTGGAGGAGCATGCTGAAAGTCTTATGAACGGTTCATCGAACAAATCTTTCCATTCCAAAAGAAATCATGCCCCAAAAAGGATGATCTGCAACAGTATATTCTCGCATACCGTATCCACCGAACTGAACACATGGAAAAACTAGTGGTGCAGGTTAAACCAAAAGGAAGAAAAATACCCGGAAGCTCAGTAAACGCTGAGTAAATTTGACGAAAGACACCCTCGGCGCAGATTTGACAAACCATATGGCAAAACCTAACTAACAATCAATACAAATAAAACGATAGATATGAGAATTGGAAGAACGTCAAATGATAGAGTAATAATCGACAATAAAACACTAAACAAAGAAGAAAAGTTCTGCTATTTAGGCTCCATGATAACACCAGATGGTGGATGCAAAACGGATATAGCGACTCGCTTAAACAAAGCGAAAGGTGTATTTCACACATTAGCTCCAGTGTGGAACTCTAACCAATACTCCAGGAAAACTAAGCTCCGAATTTTCAACTCAAATGTTAAATCGGTCCTACTCTATGGTTGTGAATCCTGGCTAGTTACCAAAGCACTAAGCAATAAAATACAAACCTTCATAAACAGATGCTTGAGACGCATTATGGGTATTAGATGGCCTGAAATAATATCCAATGTAGACCTATGGCAACTTGCAGATGAAAAACCAGTACAAACTCAAATAAAAAGAAGAAAATGGAGCTGGATAGGACACACACTCCGCAGAGAGGACCACAACATATCAAAACAGCTCTGGACTGGAATCCACAGGGATCACGGAAAGCAGGTCGACCCAAAACTACATGGCGAAGAACTATCTCAAATGAAGCCAAGTTAACAGGGAAAGAATGGAGAGAATTAAAAACGCTGGCAAAAAATAGAACCCGTTGGAAAAGCACTGTGGAGGCCCTATGCTCCTAATAAGGAGTTTCAGGACATATATATATATATATATATATATATATATATATATTACGAAGGTTTTCGCGGCTGATATGTATTAAAGGTAAACATTTCAGGGTGTCATACCGCTTAATAAATTTGAAGATTTCTTCAACTGGTTGAAGAACATCTTGAATGGCGTTTGGGGTTGGACGACGTTTCGACGAAATCACATTCGTCATTTTCAAGTCCTTGTAGTCCGGGTTTGGCTTCTAGTTATGCGGCAACACGACGGACTGTCAACTTGATGCACAGCTGACTGAATAGGTTGTTTATCAATTACTGTGGCAACTAGCATCGAGGGAGCTGTACTGCTAGGACGGATGGCTGGTGTTCGCAGAGAATGGCCGGCCGTTGCTTGTAGTAACGTTGGTAACCACGATGCAGGTAATCGGCTTGTGTCGTCGCGGGTGTTCATACAATTCGGACGTTTCACGATTTCGATGGCTTCTCGTATGATGCATGCGTCTTTGTGTTCGACGCTGGCAATGCTCTTGGTGTTGTCGAAATCAATCTTGTGCGAAGTATCCCATATATGATGCACTAGCGATGAAGTGTGTTCCATCTTCTTAACATAATTCTGATGTTCCTCCTTGCGTGCCTTTATTCGTCGAAACGTCGTCCAACCCCAAACGCCATTCAAGATGTTCTTCAACCAGTTGAAGAAATCTTCAAATTTATTAAGCGGTATGACACCCTGAAATGTTTACCTTTAATATATATATATATATATATATTTATGAAGTGTATCAAGTGACTTCCGAAATAGGTACACAATATTCGTTCTAACTTCCAAAATTACGGTGTCACTTCCGATTTCGGAAGTCACTGCGTTTGCCCTTGTTTTCAGTATATTTAGGCCATAGAGGTCGCACGGGCCTCAAATCCGAAAAAATGTGGGGAAGTGACTACGCTATGAATGTCAGTTTGTCACTTAGTTCAGGTATATGCCGCTGGCGCCACCATCGATTTCACCACAGAGTCTTAGTGACTTCCGCTACATGTGCAATACGTTGCAACGTCCGAAATTTGGCAACGTTGTTAGCAAATGTACTAGTGTGAAATTAACGTGCTGATGGCGAATAGTGGAAGAATGTTGGTGGAAATGGTACTAAACCCAGGTAAGCTTGGAATGAGTGTTAATTTATTCTACCATTGAGCTGTAGTAAAAGGATCTAAGGCTGTGTTTATTTTAATACCTGAAGAGCTTGAGAATATTATGATTAATGTATTGCTAGAACACCGGGACAAGTACATTGTAGAAAAAAAAAATGAATACGTATTTGCTATTCCCGACAGTACCATCAAATGTGGCAATTCGTGAATTATCGACCAAAGTTAAATTAGAAAATTCAGAATCAATTTCCAGCAACAAATTGAGGAATCAAATAGCTACAATAACTCAAATTCTAAATCTTAAACCAAATGAAGCTAAACAATTTGTGAACCTCCTGGGTGACACCCAAAGGATCCACTAAGAGTTTTACGCAGTAAGCGAAAACAAATTAATTTACAAAAAGTACTTACTTAAAATATATCTTTTTCTAGCTTCAATAATGTTGATTCAGTTATACGCATATAATACCTCTTATTTTCAGGTTACCTGTTGATATTTATTAAACCGCCAAAATTTCTAAAATTCTAATGATTGTGAAAGGTACGGTACCAATAGAGTACAAGGGAAAGTCTCTAGAAAAAATAAAGTTTGATCCCAATTTAGTGTACCCCGAAGAAGAGAGATTTGAAGAACATTGAAATTGAAATTGAAACGCAAGAAACAATTTGGCAATAATTATGGTAATTTTTGATATTTTTAATTGTTTTTTCAGATAATGAAAATAATGTTGAGGAAAATAAAGCTCCTGGGTTTTACGCACAAGAACCAATTATTACGGTAAACACAGAACAAAATGGTATAATTAAGTAACAAACGACTTCCGGGATTGGACCGTGTCATTATTGAGATCGAAGAACTCAACGTTTCTCCCATTTTCGTAAGGGGCTTCATCAGGAGGAAATGCAAAAGAGCACGGTAACTCAATGTGAAAACCACGCCCGAGGCGAAACTCTTCTAACGATCGGAAGGAGAAAGGCGAAAATTTATAGGCAAGTGCCGTCGCGGTTTAGTGGCGGTGGGCGGGGCTTAGGAATTAGCACTTACCACATAGAAGGAAGGGGAGATCCTTCGTCCCGCTTGAGATTGTTAGGGTGTTTGTAAATCTCAATGGCTTTGTGAATCTTTCTCTAAAAAATAATGGGGATTTGCAAATAATGGAAGTTTAATCAAAAAGTATTTTATGGCCAGTAGCGCGTTGGTGTTCGGTGATGGCTGATGATGAAACGAGACACGACTTGAAACAGCGCTGGTGCTCAGAGATATGAGTTTTTACTGAACGTCCTTTTTCACCATTGTATACAGCATTACAAGAGCAAGGGACTCTATAAACGTCTTTAGATAACATAGGGCCGGTTGCAGAAAGCAACGTTAAGTCTGGTGTTAGCTAACGCGACGCCAAAGTGAACAAAAACGAATCAAATCTCAAATGTTTATGATAACTAATACATTAGTAAACAAAATTTGATGCGTTTTTGTTCACTTTGACGCGATGTTAGCTAACACCAGACTTAACATTGCTTTCTGCAACCGGCCCATAGTGTTTAATTCGTCTTTAGGTGAAGGAATAACCTGTGAGATTTTTCACGGGGGTTTGAATACTGTTTTAATGATTTGTTTTCGAAGAAACTTTCCTACACGATCGGTGACTTGATGGATATAGGGAAGAAAGACTATTTCTGCAGGAGGATCGGTTTTTGAGGTTTGGGTGACTGTGGATGAAGATGGCGATTGATGGCAGACTGTATATCCCTAGCACACTAACTGTTGTTCCTAACAGCTTTCCGAATGTGGTTTAATTTAGCGTGGAACATTTGGGTGTCAGGAAACTAGCTTCCAGGTGGATCCCTCACAATTTAACTGATGTTGAAAAACAGAACCGCGTAAAATGGTGCAAGGACATGCTCAAAAAATTCAGTGCAGGATCATCAAATCTGGTTTACGACATCATCACAGGCGATGAAACCTGGATTTACTCATATGAGCCTGAAACTACATGTCAATCGGCGGTGTGGGTATTCCAAAGTGAACCAAAACCAACAAAGGTTGTTCGATCTCGAAGTGTTTAAAAAAAATGATCGCCTCATTTTTTGGCTTTACTAGACATGTCTCAATTGTGCGCTTAGAAGATAGAAGAACGGTCAATTCTGAGTGGTATACTACCATTTGCTTACCGGAAGTTATAGCTGAAGCAAGGAGAAACAATGCGAGCAAGCGTATCATTTTGCATCACGATAATGCAAGCTCCCACACGGCAGCTCCAACAATCGATTTTTTGAAGCGTCAAAACATTGAATTAATGTCCCACTGTCCTTATAGTACGGATTTATCACCGAATGAATTTTTCCTATTCCCTCTGGTGAAGAATAAAATGCGTGGTAAGCGTTTTCTGTCATCCCAAGAAGCAGTTGAAGCATATAAATGCCATATTTTAGCTATATCTCGTTCAGAATGGAAAAAAAATGTTTTGAGAATTGGTTTCAACGCATGCAAAAATGTATTAATTGTAAAGGAGAATATTTTGAAAAACAATAAACATATTTCGTTGAACTCTTTTGTGTTGTTCTAGTACTTTCCCGAAATTATTGCAGCAGCCCTCGTATAAACACCCTAACATTCTCAATCGGGACGAAGGTTTTCCACTTCCTTTTATGTGGAAAGTGCTAATCCCTAAGCCCCGCCCACCACCACTAAACCGCGACGGCACTTGCCTATAAATTTTCGCTTAACTTCTTCCGATCGTTAGAAGAGTCTCGTCTCTGGCATGGTTTACACGTTCAGTTACCGTGCTCTTCTATCCCTCCCATTGTAAAAGAGTTCGCCTTTGGCGTGGTTTACACGTTCAGTTACCGTGCTCTTTTGCATTGAGTCCTAATGAAACCCCTTACCAAAATGGACGAATCGTTGAGTTCTTCGACCTCAACAATGATACGGTTTAATCCCGGAAGTCGTTTGTTACTTAATGACAATGGCCGTGAAAGCCTCTGAAACCAGGGTATAATGGTTTAATTGTGTCTAGTTTTAATACCTATTGAATTTAACCTATACATTTTAGATTTCACCATTATTGAGAATATAAATACCGAACAACGTCACTGTATGTCAAAAATGACATGTTTTCCTAAAAACAGAAAATCCATCTTAATTTTTTAGGCTCGTCTTTCAATGAATAAAAGAACGGTACTATCGTAAAGTTATCATTTTAAAATAAAAATTAAATTAATTACTTTCAGATTTCCATGAAGCTGGTAATGAATTAAAAATAATATATTTTACGACCGATCAGAAAATGTGCGGCCTTCTGGAGAATTTTTTCGCCAGAAAGTAACGTTTTGCCGGTCCAGATCGGAAAACGGGCATCAGAAATCGGTCTTTGAAAAGCTGGGATCAAAAATGAGCAGAAATCTTTAACTTGGTTGCATTACAGCACCAGCGCTCGATTCTAAACTTTGGAGACGTAAAAGCATGATGGATGAACGGTTTTGGAAATAGAAAATTAATAATTAATTAATTAATAATAAATTATTAAAAAACAGTGTTTGCAATTTTGTATTGAAATGTCGACTGCTTAACTGTCCTTATTAGAAACAATGAAAAAACCCTCACATTTTGCAATTTATTGCACAAATAACTATTGTATTGACATAATAATTAAGTCACACAGCTTCTGCCACCTCAAATCGTTTAGCTGATAAGCTATTGAAACGTGATACTTTAAACGAGCATTGAACTAGGCAACACTGTTGGACGTGACTACAATGCTTTGGTATCTATATATACTACGTCATCATAGAAGTGACTACGTGACCGACATGGTCATGGTATATATGAAACTAAAAATTTGAAAAATTGCTTCCCCTCTAAAGACAATCGGATAATACATCTTCCCCTCTACCTATATATAGTTTTAAATGGCTTCTAGTACGCCTCCTTCATGTGGAAGCTAGGTTGCCCTGTTTAAATAATGGAAGTGACAACTTAACAGGCATCAATATATATATATATATATATATATATATGGCAAAACCCGGAAGAAACGATGGTATGAAAGCTCACAGTCTACTTCACGGGAGAGAATAACTGAGGACAATTAATTATTCTTAGAATCTTGATTACATAAAAATTATAGTGTTAACAATGAAATGAGTAACCAGTGTACTCATCAACTGCTTGTTTTGCAAAAAAGTGCTAATTAATGTGAAGAATATGTAAATTTAAATATTAAAAGATATGCATACAGGTTATACATATAGCTGTGCACCGTGACGAATAAGGCATATTCATACAAATGAATTTTGGGTATCCATTCCTGGGTGAATATAGCCGCAGCGACCCATTTTCTAAATCTATATCTTCTCTTGTAGTTATTTATAATTCCTTGTCTAACTTTTTTGGATACTAATCTTTTTTATCACAACCTAGGTCTTCGTACCTAAGATTTTTATCTCGTTGATAGAGGTATAGCTCTATTATCTTGTTTTCCAAAATGACCAAATAACTAGCGTATTGAATGTTCTTTAATAAATCAAATTATACCTTGTTGTTTTATTTTTTCTATATCATCATTAACCAATCTTTGCTGGTCTTAATTTATTTCTTTTTTATTCATGTTTTCCTAAACATTCTGGTATTTTCTTTTATCCGAGATCGTTCAAATTTTGATATGCCGAATTCACCCAGATAGACGATCTCTTTGGGAATTTTCGATATGTCGTTCGCTTATGTTATTTATAGCCTTCATATGTATTGTGAACATGATTTTCAGCATTTAGAATAATATGTATCCGCATAGAAGCGTTTCAAACTTTGGTTGAGGATAACAGAAAAATATAATTTCTTTGCTCAAAGGCACTGAGCTGGCTTTATTATTCAAGCAACATTTTAATGATGAGGGTAGATAAAATGTTACTTTATTCACTAAGGAATAAAACAGTCCATAATTCATATCAACTAAAAAAATACAAAAAATTTACCGTGGTAACTAATATACAACCAGGTAACATGATTACTTGTTTAAAATTATTTATTAAATTTTAAAACTTATTTACATAATTAAGTAAAGGTATTGGAAAAACATTACATGCCACGCGTGAATATAGAGATTTCGGGGAAATTAGCTCACGAGGCAGAGCCGAGTGAGCTAAAGTTTTGTCCTTATGGATAAAATGTCCCCTTATTCCCTTGTACTATACATAGCTATTTCAATTCCATTTTGTATAATTTATTTTATCTAATTTTGCGAGAAAGAACAGTTCTAATTAATTTAGTTAGGAAATGATGTTCATTTTCGCACAATTAGAAGAAATTATTACTTTTCTCAGTAGGAGAAAAAGTAATTACCTTTTCCACTAAGGGGAAAAGTAAATAAAGTCGTTTTTAAACTTGTCTTTTGAAAGTAGCTAAAATCTTGTACGCGACTCGTACAAAAACGCATAATTTCTCTACTTGTGTGCTGACAGAACTAGGCTTCGCCTTGTTCTCCAATTCACACGCGTAAGAAAATAAATTATGGGCTTTTCTTGTAAAATCCATAGCTATTATCTTACATTTCCAATTCGTAATTCTAAATCCTTAAGAAAATTTACTTTGTCAACGCTACAGCTTCCAATTCCTGTGCATAACGTGTTTTCGTTTCTATTTGATGTTTCACAAACTTCGTTTTAATTTTACGCTTTGCTGCTCTGTATGATCTTTCAAAAATATCTCTTAGTATTTGTTCGTGTTATGATAACGATATCACCTGCATACATTTTATTGAAACTCATATTTGCAAACTTTTTGCACAGTTTCTAGTGGTAAAAGTTACAACTTTTAATCTTAGTGTGCCGATTACGATTTTAGCGCACGTTGCCATTGTTGAATAGCGATAAAAACGTAAATCGCACGCTTTTCCGTAAATATGTATGTTATCATAACCCAGCATATCTAATAAATTGTGACAGAAAGTGTCACTAAACAATTTTTTTATATTTCTGATATAATAGTATAAAAGATAGCGTATGGCACACGTGTGTAAGTGCCATTAAAGCACAAGCGACTTTAAAAGTTTAAAGTTTAAAAGTGTTCTACGATCGTGTCAAAGTTACAACATTTTGCACACTTGCTAGTGTAAAAATGGTATCAAAAGATCGCAACCAAAAGGTCGCGCGACAAAAGATCGCGGTCAAAATGTCGCACGACAAATGATCGCATGCGACAAACGATCGCGGTCCAAATGTCGCACGATAAATGATCGCATGCGCCAAATGATCGCATGCGACAAAAGATCGCATACGAAAATAACTATACCGGGTGACAATGAGATCAAGGCCATGCCTTGGTCTCCGTTACTTATGAATGAATTTGGTTGAAATTTGATACAAGGAAACTAGACATAATTTCGGATTGAGATATAAATGTAATCAAAATGGGCTACTTCTCGTTTCACCTTAAATAACACTCACTTTGATTTTTTAAATGGACCACCCTATATATTTTATGTTTTTCGGAATCTACGACTCAAATTACATACGAAGGTGTTGCTGAATTTGCTTAGCTATGACACAGAAATATTAGAAGAATGAATTAATTTAATTATTTTTCAATTTTAGATAAAAATAAAGTAGTGCATAATTCATATCGTTAGATTGGGAATTGCATTGTCTATCTAGTGGCAAGATTTAAAAAAAATGACTGTTTCTGAACAAACTTGTTTAGCTAATTTTATTCTTTTATCAAAGGATTATTAATGATCTTACTGATAAAATAGCTATTATTATGAGTTGCTAGAATAAATTGAAACATATTTGCCGAAACCAAGGCCTTCTATGCTAAAAAATAAAATTGGAAAAAATATTTTTTTGTTTGCAAAAATTTAAATTTGATGTAATTCGACTTACAGATTCTGAAAAACATAAAATGTACAGGGTGGTCCATTTAAACAATCAAAATTTTATCCAAATCGATTCATAAATAAAGAAGATATAAGCATGGCCTTGGTCTCATTATCACCCGGTATACCTACTCAAACATTGAGATAAAAAAAATCGTGTATATTCACTACATTACAATTACAGAAAAAAAATTCTATATTGAAATTAATGATCGCGCGACAAATACTGAAGTAAACTTTCCTTCACACTTTGTCCAGGCTTAAAACTGGCAGTAAAAAACGTGGCGTGTTTAAAAGTGATTTTTTTCTGGATTTTGTTTGTTTTTGTTTTTCTTTAATTTTTATCCAATTAAAAGTTTAAAAGTTTTAGTGAGTATAGCGATCACTTTTAAACACGCCAGTATATTTACTACCAGTCCTAAGCCTGGACAAAGTGTGAAAGAAGATTTACTTCAGTATTTGTCGCGCGATCATTAATTTCAATATAGAATTTATTTTCTATAAATGTAATGTAGTTATTTTCGTATGCGATATTTTGTCGCATGCGATCATTTGTCGCATGCGATCATTTATTGTGCGACAGTTTGACCGCGATATTTTGTCGCATGCGATAATTTGTCGCATGCGATCATTTGTGGCATGCGATCATTTGTCGATGCGATCATTTATCGTGCGACATTTTGACTGCGATCTATTGTCGCGCGATCTTTTGGCTGCAATCTTTTGACGTATATCCGTCAAAAATGACTATTTATAACACTCTTAATTTTAGCATGCGAATTAAGTTTTCTTTGCACGTTCTCATTGGTGGCGTTATTAAATAGTGTATAATGGCACAGTGCTACGAACAATGTGTCATTGAACTAAATTTTTATAATTCTGTTATGATCGTAGAAAAAATAACGCGTGACACCTGCATATATCAAAAGAATGCAAAATATTCATAAATAAAGTAGTTTATACGGAACTTCATCCGCGCGACATACATCAATTTCCAAATTTTAAAAAAAACTCACTTCGAAGTTTGGGCTCCCAGACGAATGACATTAATATTTTTAGACAATTTTGCTGCGTTATAAGGACGCCATACTATTCTGTCCCATTTGCGATGTTTACTCTGTAAAGTCTCATGTTCGTTAAGGGTAAAGCCTGAGCTATGTGAAAATTAATACGCTATCTATTTCTCAGCTAAAACAAATACAAATTAAGATGGTCACCCTGTATATATTTGTCCGAAATTATCTAGGTTTCGTGCCAGGTAGACATAATTTACAAACAAAATATCGTCTTCCTCCAAAAAAAATTGTTTTTGAGTTATGCCAGCAACAGGCCGACAGACAGAGAGAATTGAGAAAACTTATTTTTCGTCACCTAGGGACCCTCAAACGCGAAGATCTGAAGAAAACTCGGAAGGTTTTTTTCGCGATTACAACACTTCCTTCGTCATTTAGACGAGGAAAGTAAAAATATTGTCAGCGTGTCAAAAGTATTTCGTGCTCTAGTGTGCGAAATATTTTGCACAGCGTCAATGGTACCGTAAATAAAAAACCTATTTTGTATCATGTTAAAAAAGGCATACTTCGCGTACCGATAATAATGCGCGAATGTCTCCTTTTTTTAAGGTTGTCGAAAAAATAACTAAACTAACACTTGCAAGGTTTGTATTCCTTAACGGTATTGAACAAAAACAATTTATTAGCAGAAAGTATAAAATTAGATTTTTTCACCGAGGAACTTGATTTTGTCACAAAAACATTCCTCGGATTCTGCTTCTTCGGGTTTAGATCAACGAAATTTTACCAGCAATGTAGGCGAGACGCTGAGTCTACGCACACTTTATCTTTTATTTGCCCACTAGTATTATAACAAATCAGTGTTAGCTGATATTTTAACTACTGTAGGTGTAAGCCCTGAGTACGGTAGCCACCTTTTGCCTTTCAGTGCTTCAACCACTTTACACCCTTTCTGATTCTCCTACCACTAACGGTATGGAAAGTTTTGTTGAAATTCGAGCATTTATTTACTTTTATTCTAGAAAATTCTTCTTGAAAGTAATATTCAATCTCAGTTACAACTGTGCTGGTATTTATATTTCCTTTAGACACTTCTGGCTCTTATTTTTGCCTCGTATAACGTAATTGCCACACCTCTTGTTATTTTTAATCTATTTCTGCCCTTGCTGTTCTACTCCTGAATCGATCTATTCGGTGCTTCATTTCTTCTTTTCGCATCTCAATTTCGTTGTCGATTCTGTTAATGACGCATTTCATCCCTTTTCTCATTTCTTTGCTTTTCTATAATATCTGCAATCCTATTATATTATTAACGCTCAAGTGATTCCCTTTTGCTTCTTTGGAAAACGTTTTCTGGTTCTACTTGTTATGCAGGTTGATTTTGAAATACATACATATATTAGAATCCCATATAGAAAATACATAAATAAACAGTTCTCCAAAAAAGAATTGTAATAAGATGTGCTTCTTTATGGTGATACTGGAACCGGAAGAAGAGAAAATTACATAATTCTTTTAGCGATAACATCGGCAATCTTTGTCGTGAGAGTGGAAATTTTGCTTTAAAATGATGATAATGAAGGTACACCTGTTCTCCAAAATTTTATCAAAATTGGTAAACCGAAGGTATTTCATCTGAGAGGGTGAAGTAGTTTGTTCACAATATTTTAATTGATTTTCAATGGTTTTCTTGATTTTTCTGAAAATACTTCTTCACTATACAAAACTGCATAAAATAGGTGCAATTAGTAAACATCGATTATATCAGTTTTGGAGGTAATTAGTCGTTTATGATTGAATCCGTTCATTGCACGGGTGTTCCATTACAAGAAGTACTAGAACGCTATAACTAAAACCGCTAATTACAGTTTTTAAGTATTGTCAAATGGTATACTGTTTCTTGATGGCATTTTTGTACAAACACTGTCGGAATTATCGCTAACACGGTGATATTTATTATTTTTCCTTTTTCCAGTTAGGGTATGTCCAAAACGAATCACACTTTATTGTAAATTTTTGAATAACTTTTTATCTACATGGGATTTCAATATATGCTGTTTCAAAACCATCCTGTGTGTGAATGATTCATATAGTTTCATGTTAAGAAATGTTCGTGTTTAACTTAATATAACCATTTCTAAGATCCTATAACGTCGCTTATATATTCTTTGCTAAATTTTGATTGCCATTTGTTCTATTCAGTTTTATTATTGAAACTTGTCTTCATGTCTAATACAATTAAATACTGTTTATCATCATCATCACTATTAGAGCTGTTCTACTCACTCAATAAAACATGAACAATATAATTCAGCGTAAAAAATCAATATGTCCTATTAATTAGCCCAAGTTGCCAAAACCTTCTTTTTTGTAAAAAAAAATTATTTTTATCCGCAAACGTCACAAAAGTGACAACTTATTTGTCTGTATTGACAAGGTAAAAGTGTCACTTTATCTGCCTAAGCAGATAAAATAGCGACTTTTGCGTACTTTATCTGCCTAAGCACACAAAATCGTTGTTCTCTTTCTTTCTTTCTATGTTTGTTCGCTATCTCCTCCGAAGATACTGGACCGATTAAATTGTTTGATGGCTTAAAATTTTGCTAATTTTTAGACTTAGGTCGTAGGCCGGTTTCTATTTTCAAAAAGAGAACGAAAAAGTTTTAATTTAAATAAACCTTTAAGCAGCGGATCGGAGCATCTGTCGCCGTGGGTTATGGTGTGACAGCTGCTGTGGAAAAAGTCCGAAAAACCTATCATAATAGACCACTTCCAAAAAATGACATTCAGAGAACAGTGTGCTATTAGCTCGGGTGATTCAGTATGTTCATATATCATTACAGTAGCGCGTTATTTGAACAACAGAGGTACAGTGCTCGTCTGTCACGCGGGTGGCCTGGGTTCGATTCCCGGCCGATGCGTCCTTTTTTACAATTTATATTAATGAAATTTACCTGAATACGTTTGCGGATAAAATAGTATATGTTATTCGGAGTAAAAGTGACTTTATGTTGCTTAGCTGAATTAGTTGCCTCACTAACGTTCGGCTAAATAAACTTCAGCTTCGCCACATAAAGTATCACTTTTACTCCTAATAACATAATATACTATTGTTAAATTGTTTCTTATTATACCTGCATCAGAATCACTGTTTACAGCACTCCTGAACGTGCGAAAACAGGCGATTATAGCTCGCTGAGCTTTAAAGGTTGTCTGAATGCAACAACGGACCTGGACGCGACAAAAACGTAAACAATTCTCGTAACTGTAGTAGCAATATTATTATGCCCTGTCGATTTATCACCACAAAAATTATTTCTAAGTTTTTAGTGCGTAATTTATTTCCAGTATTGCAGGTATAACAAAAAATAGTGTAAAGTATTCGTGGATAACTCGTCTTTAAAACACTGTCGCGTGTTTTAAAGACCTTGTTATCCACCCATACGTTAATATACTATCTAGAATCGTGTTAGATACGTATTTTATTAAATGCTTTTTTGTAGTCTCTAGTTTTTCCAAACACGGTGTCCTTTAAAAAGGACGTTGGCGTTTTAAACTACTATACTTGGTAAATTAGCTTAGTTTTATAAACATTTTCTTAGAGTAGAACAGGCAAGTCTAAAAACATGTATTTATTTCATTTGTATGATGGGACATACAACAGTCTTTAGGGTGTAATGCAACACTGCATTTGGAACAAAAAAATGCACCTTTTAGAACACTGACCGCAACGAGTTTGCCTCTCTTTATACATTACGAAATGGTCTCGTCATCAAACTTGAGTATTCATGCAGTTGTGATAATGATGTATTGGGCCCTCCCTTTGTATTTTTTTAAACGACTCGAAAATGCCAACAGCAACTCTTCTCCGAAAAGCCAGATGATCAAGTTTACTACCATCAAGTCTGTACAATTTCCACGCATTTTACTCAGCCATGTCAACACAATCATAACTCTATAATAAAGCAGAACACTTCCCAAGGTCAAACATGCATGCGCGTGGTCTATGTGTAGTTCGATTGTGGGCGTGGTCTTGATATTAGCAGCGTTGCCAGACCTGGTACAATTCTAGGAATCTGGTACATTTTGAAACCGTTTCTACAAATTTATTTCGTACAGTGTAAATCTGGCAACAGGGCTAAAATCGTCGTGTTGACAGCTGGCCTTTAGTTTACGAAGAAGGAAACCCTCATTTCTGTTGTAGAAAAGTGAGTATTCGTTATTATATTTTCCATTTTAATTTTGTGTGCTTTTGTGTGACATAACCTAAGATTTGCATGGAAATTCTATCTGGCAAAAACAGAGGCAATCAATGCGTTTCGCACTGCACAATTTTCATTATTATCAATCCTATTAAACAATGACTGCTTTTCTGCCTGTGAAATTCGTGGTGTTAAAGAAAATAGGTAAGTTTTAAAAATCTTGTATTGTACGACGCCACCGATGAACTACTGTACCTAGAGTCAGTAATCTTGGAGGGAGGCGCGAACAGCTGATCGTTTAGATTAAAATTACCTTAAAACGTTGCCACCCCTTTATTGTTTGGCTTCAACAGCTTTTGGCGCCAAATTATTTTTAGTTTGCTTTTAATCGTGAACAATCGTTAAACAAACGCCATATCTACCTAACAGCATTTACACCGAAGGAAATTATGTATTAATCCCCGCTTCGTCAACCGTTCAATACATTTTAGTTTGACCCTAACCGCAACACCTGCAAGAATCACGGATATGGTTTAGTGTCAAAATGTTATCTTCATTCACAAAACAGTTGGAGCTAGAACACCTCTATTCGACATTGATGTTAGGACCACGATAAACATGCAAACTAAAACGAATTAGACCCCAAATTGCTGTACAAGTAAACAAAGGTCTGGCAATAGTGTAAGGTATTTGACATGTTAGCGATCCCTCCCTCCAAGATTACTGACTCTAGGAACAGTAGTTCATCGGTGGCGTCGTACAATACAAGATTACCGTAAAAAATAAGTTGTAAGCTAAAATATTTATCTGGCATTGAAATTAAAACTCAAGTTAGTTATTTTAATTTATGTTGAATAGAATTAGTTCTGTAGTTCTGGTGCTATTATTATTGTTGTTTTGTTGTTAGTGCTGACGTGAAAGTTACGGTGACTCAGCCATAGGATATGTGCAGCTCCGACGAGAGGGTGAATTGTGCACCGTTAAATGCAGAATTTGTCCTGAACACCGAGTGAGAGCGAAAAACTATAATGTGGTGTTACAAGTAAATGAAAAGCAGAGTAAAGTAGAGAAGGTGGAATGTTTGGACTGCGCTGCATCAGCTGGTAATTTAATAATAATCTGTTATTAATGTTTTAAAATTAAAAAAAAAATTTTTACAGGTGGATGCAAGCATGCTGTAGCAGTACTTATGTGGATGCATAGGAGGAGCGAAGAACCCGCACCCACAGAAGTCCAGTGCTATTGGAAGAAGTCGCAACTGTCAAAAGTGGGCACATCGCTAAAATTTTTGACTGTGGCAGAATTTGGAGGTATACCCGTTGAAGAAGATCAGGGTAACTTTTATCAGGAGGCAATGCGTTTAGGAGTACAAAACAAAGCAGCTGGCGAAATATTTAAACTGTTTAAAGAACCCAAGTATAGCTGCCTGGATTTGTACGGTTTATTATTAAAATTTGTTAGCAGTGGTGGAGCCCTATATGATGATTTCATCACCTTCACCAAGCAGCACATGAATGAAGATTTGTGCAAGGAAGCTGCATATTGTACCCTAATGCAAGCCGAAGACAGTTTGTGGCATCGTTTACGATATGGGAGGATAACCGCCTCGAAATTATACAGTGTGGTCCATTAAGTGTGCAACAAATGGGACATTTTTTTATTAGTTGTAAAACCGAGATTTAAATACAGCCAAAAGTTAGTGCATGTTCGATAACCATATCAGATGCCCTTAGAATGGCTTTAAGTCAAACAATATACAGGGCAGGACAAAAAATATGAAATTCGTTCAAGAATAAAGTTACCTTATTTAAAAAAATATAGCAAAATTTTATTGAGAGAAGTTGTTTAGAATCAAAAGTTATGCTCAAATACAAAGTCACGGCCTCCTATTCGAATTTTGATTGTTTTTTTTTGTAAAATTCTGTATTATCCGCGTATGATACATATTTTTCTTATTCTGATTTTATTAAGAGTTTTTCATATGTAAATTATTATTAGTAAAGCATTTGCCTTGTTAAAAAGAATATTTGCGAATTCTAAAGTTCTGTTAAATATCGTTGCAACAAACATGAAGTGGACGCTTACCTAAAAAAATATAAATCCAAGTAAATTTTACAAATACGCTTCAAGTTGCTAAAAGTTATTTAAAAGGGTTATGGTTGTGGCTACTTTAAATACATATAAAATCAAAATAATAAAAATATGTATCATACGGTGGTAATAAAAAATTTTACAAAAAAGAATCAAAATTCGAATAGGAGGCCGTGACTTTGTATTTAAGCATAACTATTAATTCTAAACAACTTTTCTCAATAAAATTTTGCTATATTTTTTGAAATAAGGTAACTTTGTTCTTGAACGAATTTCATATTTTTTGTCCTGCCCTGTATATTGTTTGACTTGAAGCCATTCTAAGGGCATCTGATATGGTTATCGAACATGCACTAACTTTTGGCAATATTTAAATTTCGATTGTACAACTAATAAAAAAATTTCCCATTTGTTGCACACTTAATGGCCCACACTGTATAATGCTGCACATTGCAAAACTGAATGTGGCTCATTTGTGCAACAGGTAATTGGAGTTACAAAACTGAGGGATACCAAAGCAATGGAAAGGGGTAGACGATTAGAAAAGCAGGTATTACAAATTGTCAAAAAAAATATGAAGACCAAATTAAGTTCTGTGGGAATTGTACTTTCAAAGAACCACCCTATTTTCGGAGCTTCACCAGATGCAGTGAGTGACAATTTCGTTGTTGAAGTGAAGTGCCCCTCTACAGACAAAGCAGTGTCAAACTATATAACATCACAAAATAAAGTTACGGCCAAGTATAGAGCTCAAATACAAATGCAAATGCATTTTTTAAATAAATCGTATTGCATTTTTGCTGTTGCAGATGCTAACTTTGAAAAAAACCAAAAAGTTAATTTTATTTCTGTAGGCTATGATGCAAATTACATTAAACAAACAATGTTAGAAGCTGAGAACTTTTGGAAAAAAAATATTTTTCCTATTTTATTAGCATCTGCGAACAAATAACTGCATTTTTAATTTTTATTGTTAGGGATAAGCGTGTAACTATTTTTAAGTAATATTTAATATTTTTCCCGCTGCTGATCTTGTAAGTCAGTGATACAGCCTTAGTAACAAAACGTGTAAGTCGGTGATTATATTTGTTTGCTGCTTTTTCTTGACAACGGAACTTAATACTATTATTAAGTTCTTAGGATAATAAAATTAGCAAAGCAAGATGCAGATTTAGACGTTTTGTTTCTAAATTGCAAGTGTTTATGTGACATGTGACACTCATAGGTAACACGACTCACAAAAATTAATCCTGGTGACAGGTGACAAACCAAACGATTTTTTCAGAAATCTAGGAAAATTTCGATAAGCAGCGGAAAAAATATAATAAGATAACTCGGAATGTATCGCCTATTAACATTTTCGGCAGGCAACAAGCCGCGACTTCGTCTTGGCTTGTACTTGCCTACCCCAAATGTTAATAGGTCCCTTACATTCCTTGTGACTTAAATAGCTATTTAGAATTGTAATATATTGTAATAAATGTAAAATTTTACAGTGTCACTGCAAGTTATTATAATTGTGTTTCAGTGTTGAATGTACCAGCTTTAATTTTAAATAAGCGTTGTTTTCTATTTCTGTTAATACATATAATAGGTAAACAAATATTTTTGGTGTGTGACATGATGTAAAAATATTCTGTGGCTGAAAAAACCACTTATTATAATTTTGATTTCTAAAATGTTCTAAAATTTGATTGAAAAATCATTTTTTTTCTAAAAAATGTAAATTCCAAAACATTCAAATTTTTTAGTGTGATCCTTCTACTTGTCATTAATCCATTTGAGTTATGATATAGCTACTGCATTGATTATAATGTGTAAAATTCTATGTACAATACAGATTACATACTTAATAAATAAAACTATGTTTTAAAGGTACCTAATAATTTATTTAATTAAAGCAGTTTGCATATTTATAAATGCACAAGCAATAACAATCATATGATCAGTGTATTTAAGCAGGTTTGTGTTGAGACACGAATGGGGTTTTAATATTTTAAATTCTCGTAATCTTCGAATTACACGTTCAATATGAATTCGTAGATTCGCTATTGATTTAGTTTTTAACACATCAGCTTTTGAGCTTCTTATATTTTTATCTACACTAGGCGGTCGTATTAATGAACATCCCTTTTCTACCAGCAAATGTTCTATGTGCTTGAAGCCTCTGTCTGCCATAACAGCAGCTCCAGGTGGCAATGTTTCGAGAAAGCCACTTTCTTCTACAATGATTGCATCTGTAGCCCTTCCTCCATAACCAGTAGATATAAAATTTATTATTCCATTTGGTGTGGCGGATATTAAATACTTCAGTGTATTTGCTTTTTTATATTCTGACCACGTTAGACTTTGGTGAACTGAATTGCTTGGCTTATCAATTTCAATTTCCAAGCAGTCGATTATACATTGTACGTTACTATAATAAGCTATAAATGCAATAGGCAATGATCCTTTATTTTTGATTTTATAGGCCACGTAATGAATCGTTTTAAATTTTTGCTTAATATTGTAACTGACTTCAAATATTCTACTAGCATTGCTTTCGGACATTCCAAAGTCATCAGCGAGTTCAGAAAATGGCAAGCCAGTTCTAATCTTTTTAAGTGTCACATATATGTTAACAACAGTTATTGGATTATATTTTTGAAGTAAATTAATAATATAGTAACAATCTTCGGGAAGACCCATGTAATATCTCGACTTTAGAGGAAGCAACTTTAACATTCTCCTAGACGAAAGTTCCTTTATTTCTTCGTTTACTTCGTTCTGTTCATCATCATATTCTGTTTCGCTTGATAGTGAAAATGAACTATCAAATTCTGATGTTGAAGTAAAACTGTCATGTTTTTCAAATGTCTTCTTTTTTGAAGTAACATCATTTTCAGAATTGCTATTAGAAAAATTGGAAAAATGTAATTTTCTGGAGACGGTCTCGACTTTTGACGTTGGAGATGTAGCACGATCTACACTTAACTTAAATGGGGAACATGCTATACTTTTGATAGTCACTAAATTGCACTGGATTATCTCACTTCGGTAATACTTGCGTGGTGGTGAAATAGTTTGTGTCGACTGCTCCCGAGTAAAAATCTCCATGCTTGAAGTCGATGTACTTGGTACATTGCCATCCTCTGACATCTCTACAGCTTCTGAAATTTCAGTGTTGATACTTGTAGCAGCAGATAAAATTTCCTGTATTGTTGCTCGTTGCGAACGTTTTGCAGCAGCTTTTCGAGGGCTTCTAGGTGCAGCAAGCTTCCTATCTGCTTGGCAAGCAAAAATATGTGGGATTACAGTTGGTTTTAATTTCTTCTGGCCGCCCATAAGCTTAACTTAACATAGTTCTCCATGTCTTCTTTCAACTGCAATATAAAATAAGTGTAAGACAATATTTTGTTGTTACAATTTTGTAGGTTAAGTACTAATGTATAATACCGAGTAGTACATACTTATTAAAAATTTACTGGACTTAATTTACTTACGTTAAAATGATCTTCGCAGACATACAGACAAGAATGTTTTGACAACTGTGAAGGATCACGTCGCACCGCCTTTATCCATGAAGTTCGCCTTTTGCTTTCCAAAGGCACATAAAAGAATAATTTATCGGGGGTCCTTGATGTTGTATTTACACAGCCTGGCACTATACACCACTTAGGAACAATTTTCGTCGTTTCCATAACAAAACTTATTATGCAGAGCTAAACACTGAATTAATACACGGGGTTAGTACAGTAACGCGCGGCAAAACAACTGTAAAGTGACGTAGCAATTTGGCGCATGCGCAAATACATTTTAAGCGTTGTAATTATTATTTAAACTTGTTTTGTTTATACCATGACTAACAACAATTATTTGCTGATTATATTTTTGTTTTATGATAAAACACACATTTCTCGCACAACTTTACCTAAATCTGTGAGTGGTGCAAGTAGCCTTGTTTAATCCAAAAAATAACGTTTTAATCTAAGTCGACAGATCCTTCTGAAATTTTGTATAGAGTTATAATTTGTCATTCTAAACAACTTTTATTAATAAAATTTTACCGTATCATGAACAAAAAGGGTGGTTTACCTGAAATTAACATACAATTATCTCAAAAATAACGGTTTTTTATAAGTCGGCAGATCTTTCTGAAATTTTGTATCGGGCCATAATTTATCATTCTAAACAATTTTTCTTAATAAAATTTTGCCGTATCATGAACACAAAGGGTACTTTACCTGAAAATAAAATAGTTTTCGCTTTCCTGTCAAGGCCTACTTGTTTTTCAAAAACTGAAAATATTCTTAAAATTCTTTTCAAACCAAGCAGGACCGAATCCCAGAACCTTAAAATAAAATTCAAAATTTTTTAGACCATCTCACCTCTTGTAACATCAATCCTGGGACACACTGTATATGTTTAACATTACAATATTATTGCTCTACAGTTAGTGTCGTTAATTATTTAATATTTGTTATCTAAGTGGAAAAGCAGATGCTATTTTAAATAGTAATCTGAATTTGCCCTTTTGGTGGTGAAATGGGGGTTGTCGAAATTAAGTGTCTTTATTGCGCAAAGGACATTGGCATAGATGACCTAAATGTTCTAAAATGTTCAGGTGTACAAAAAAAAAGGATGAAGAATTTAAATTAGATCATAACCATGGCTACTACTACCAGATACAAATGCAACTCGCTATTACTGGAGTTAATTACTGTGTTTTTGTGGTATGGAGTAGTAAACATTTTTTCCGTGAAAGAATACATTTCAATGAGGTATTTTGGGAAAAAGAAAGCGCTATTGCTATGAAGTTTTTTAACAATGTGATGATGCCAGAACTTCTCGGTAGGGCATCCAATCCCGGGATCCCAAAATGTCGGTATCTCGGGATCCCTAATTTTTTTATCCGGTATTTCAATCCCGGTATTTTTCCCCAATACCGGAATTTTCGATATTTTTGGGATTGCTTTTGTGTGCACTGCGTCGCAGTTCGCAGAGTCTGCGAGTCGCCTTACCCGGCCTGGCCGGCGCCAGACATGGAGCAACATGTTGATAGATAATAATTAGTATGGTTCAGGGTAGTAGCAGTTAGCAGATGTGTCCATAAACGGCGTAAACTGTGTTCAGTTGTGTTGTCACTGTTGCTTGCATATTTACCTATTATACACCTACAAGCCTATGATATATATGGATAATACTAGAAATACCGGTTCTGAAAACAGGAAATCCCGGTATTGAACACCGGAAATCCCGGTATTGAATACTGGAAATACCGGTACTGAAAACAGGGAATCCCGGTTTGAACACCGGCAATCCTGGTATTGAATACCGGGATCCAGATAGAATTACTTCAATACCGAAATCCCGGGATTGAAAATTCAGTTGGGTATTGGATGCCCTACTTCTCGGTAAATATTTCACAAATAAATCAGTTAAGGATGCTGCAGCTAATACTGATTGGAATGTATTCAAAGAGTCGTTAAATGTTAATAATGGTACAAATTTAATGTTTTGTAATAAAAGTAGTAGTACGGAAACAAGGACCACTGCTCTCGTAGCCACGCAAACTAAAGATAACAGTATATATTGTTTGTGTAAGGGTCCTGATAATGGAACGCCTATGATTGCTTGCTGTAATTTGCACTGTTCCGTGGAATGGTTTTATCTGATTTTTATTGGCTTAACATCTGTACCTAATACTGAATGGCATTTCCCTTTATGTAGTATAAGTGAAAGTAATAGTATTTTGTATTATATTGGTACTGGAATATAAAATAAAAGCAAATAAATATTTGATCGATTTATTTATTATCACTTTAATTGCAGTACTGTAAAATAAGTAAATACAAACATTATGTTTTTAAAAGCACGACCGCTGAGATATGTGAAAAACGCAGGTCTATTTTTAAATAAGTAACCGAATGCGCCAAGTAGCTGCTATAGAACACTGCAGTTTAAATTGAAACTAAATGAATTAATAACAGATTCATCCATTTTCAAGTATTCTATAATGTATATTGGTTATTTATATTTATACAGTACAGTAAACATTGCGCTTCCATACTTTGACCAAAATTATTTAAAAAGATATTTTTGTCAACTACACGGAAAAATTGCATGTTTAACACATTGGAAAATTCCATGCTCACGTAAAACTTTTACATTTGCTGGAAAACTCTCACTTTTCTTAACTTGTAGAGCAATCTACTATTAATTCACTAGCGATTTAAAAAGAAAATTAACTCGCTAGCATATAAACATTATAAACAGTTACTTATGGTTGCTATTATAAAGATAATAATAATAATGCCAGTTTAAAATGCCAAAGAAATAATAATTAATCGAGTTATTTAACAATATCAGTAACGGCGTAACTGGAGACTTGAGTTACCGCATTTATATTTTTATGGCGCTCAACGGCTTAAACCTGAAAAGAAACACAGATTGCAGGCAGCTGAAAATTATTTCGGTGGAGCAAATAATTCTCACATATAATCTCATAAGTCACAAGAGCATTAATTCTTTCCGGATTTTTTTTTTGACTGCGTTCCAATAACGTCATATTAATTAGGACGCCTTTCAGGGGCAAGCGTTTCCTTTACAGAGACTTTCCATTTGAAAATATATTTTTTGGAACTTTTCCTTACTGCCAATCTCTAGCGTGCTTTTAAAACTTTCTTTAGTGCAACAAAAGTTATTAAATTCGTCCTACATTTTAAATGCGGCATATGCCGCGGGGTTTAAGCTAGTGACTAATAAAGAGGAAAATACCATTTCTTTCATTTAACTGACAACCTATATAAGCTTATACTTTCGTGAGCTTGCTCTGCATCTTCCATATTTTCATTGTATCTTGCTCTTATGTGTAGTTGCTGTACCTGTTTGGATTTTTTTCTTTTTGGGAAGACCGCTTTACAGGTGCTGTTGGGAATGCTGAAATGCTATTGGAAGCAATAGTAACTGTTGTCACTGTTTCTTTGATTTTTCTCTTAGTGTGCCTGTTTCCTTGGAATTTCTAGCTGACAACTCCTCGAGTAATGGCAGACTAGTGAAGAAGTTGTCAAAATATAAATCGTGGAGCATATTTGGATTTTGCCATTGAAGTCTGTCCGGAAATTGTATTATAATGCTGGAGCCTAGACCAAGTGTTTTATATTTTTTCGGTAGTATTGTGGATGCTCCTTCATATGATTCATACCACTCTATGTAGACAAGTCTTTACGTTCTCGTCCATAATTTGTATCCCCATCTGATGAGTTTTGTACCATGTTTACCATAGTATGGTACCATTGACTCATCTATGCTATGAACTTCTGCAGTAGCCGCAAAATGTACAAATTTCTGCTTTACTATATTAAGTAAAGGGAAAATTATTGTGAACTTATCATCATTGTCCAAATTGGACTTGTCGTTGCAGTGAATATTTTGCATTAGGTATGTATCTGAAACGATTTCTTGACATAGCGTTGCCTACAAGAATGTTGTTTGAATCCTGCGAATTCTCCCAGTACATTTCACGTCTAAGTAAACAAATATACTCTCTCAAGAAGAGTATGCCCAGAAAACAGCGCATTTCATTGACGGAAATATCGTCTTCACGATTGTGTGGCACAGCATACATATTTGAAAAAAGAACAAGCAAATCAATGACCTCTTCATCAAAAAACTTGAAAAAATATTTCACTGGAGAAAGTAATTGGTTTAGTGGTCCATGTATGTTACTCCAGGTTGGCAATGCTGAAGCAATATCATTTTAATCCAATCTAAACTATAATTTTATATCTCAGTGTTTCGTTTTTTGCTTTTTACAAAATGAGACAAAAGTAAGTCGCCTTCGCTGTCACTGCTGTCAGAAACATCGTCAAATGTTGATTTCTCCAATATTTCTGCATTATTTGTGCACCAGAAAGGTTGTTTATTACAACGTTATCTTCTTCACTACTACTTCGTTGGTACTTTCGTTGTAATAATTGTCGGGTGGAAAAATTACGATATTTTCAGGTAGGTCAGCATCGTTCTCTAAATTTTCCACTTCATTTAAGAGTTCATGCAACACAAGAGGCCTTTTCCAGTAACTTAAATTTTTTTTTAAATTGTTATTGTAGTACATTGCGCCATTGGCCTTTATAAAGGACGAATCAATTTATGCAAAAAAACACAAAAAACATGACTTAATTTTAACAAACTTATATCAGCATGCGGCTGCTAAACCATTTTTATGTTTGTATTTTAAAGGATTCACTGATATACAACGCCACAAAGAAAAACACATACTTCCAGACACTCATGTTGCTCAATGTCAACAGGACAGAAATCAAAACACAAATAATAACGTAAACAAAAGCTGCACGTGTGCAATTTTAACTGCAGAACTACTTTATAGCGTGCTTGTTCACGTTTTGAAGTCCCTCTGTGAAAATATTACACAACTATTTTTTTCTGCAGGTATCTGTAGTGTTCTTTTAAAAGGACGATGGGGCTATGTGGTGTCGTGAAAGATTGCGTGTTATTTTTTATTAATTAGTAGTTACAACTTAAAGAAAAAACACTTGTTTGCTGCCAAATGTACATCATGAAAAAAATTGTATTCCTAAATTCAAACTAAGATGTGTTATTGTTATGTGATGTTTATTGCAAGAATAGGTACTAAATTAAGTCAAATGCAAATACCCGTAAGTAGAAATGCCGTGTATGTTGGGAGCGAGGTAGCATTTAGTAGACAACGAGTTACAGTAAAATTACTAATTATATCATAATTACCTACTATAGTAGAAGCTCCTGGCTGGGGAAAGCTGATTGTAGAGGTAAATAAGCACATAAATTTGGACCGTTGTAATTTCCTAGCAAACATTTAGTATACTGTTCAGGTGAAATTATAAATTCCTTAAAAGCATTCTAAATATAGATAATAATACCATATTCACCAATTTATTATAATTTTCCCCTACCCTTTTACTTCCTAACTGGTTTAATTATTTCCTTCTTCACTTTTTTTTTGTTTTGTCATAATTTATTTCATTTAAATAATAAAAAATAGGGTTTGTATTTTAGTTATATGTAGTCGTACATAATAAGGTTATGACTAAAACCCGGACCGAGAAAAACTAGCAAAGAACCAATGTTTGGTTTTCACATTAACCCCCCAGCTGTCAACGATTTATGTTTATCCGAACTCACAGCAAAGCCGTTATCGATGACTATTTATAACATTTGAATGCTAATATTGTTTGCTTTAAATATCAATACGCCATGACAGGCAGCAGACAAGTTTTACACAACGTCAGTTTAACAATTCTGTTTGTTTAAGAATGTCCATACGGGATCAGTCGATCAAGTCTGACCTTTACGCTAGGAATTCCACATTTTTAAAATTGCGAACGTGCTGCTTTCGGAAAATACATCCATTAATTTAATGACTACACATGGAACAGCGGTGGGAGCAGAAGAATTACCGTTGCCCCAGGGAGTCCCTATATCGAATTATGGCGTTCTTAGGTCACCTTCTTTGCTTTATGAATCCTTTATGATAGTTAGTTCTGATCCCTTCCTTCTTATTTCGAAGCATTTATTTTTGATTGTAACTGAAAGTGTTCGATCCTAAGCCCAAGCTATTTCTGGCGTTCACTTTATTTCGTTCTGCGCTAAAATATTGTTGCTTAATTCAAGCCGCTGAAATTGCTGGAAATTTATTGTTATCGATTATTCTCGAATATTTGTGCTGGGGCGATATATTTAGATACATAACAACAAGAAGAATTTACAAACACTAGATATAAAGGGCTAAACGATCAGTGCTTACGTGCTAATTCTCTGATCTTCCAGTTATACTAAACGTTTAGAATATTAAGCATCCAGGAATTAGGTACGGGGGAGACTCAGTAAAAGATCTACCTCAATATAAAGCGGCACAAAAACTTTCGAAGCAATATTAAAATAACAAAATATTAAAAACGAAATTTCTGGCGAAACCATTGATCGTCTTGATGCTTATCCTATTACTAGCTTAACACGCCCGTCAAAAGACGCACCGTCAGTGTTTCTTCTTCTATCACTCCTAGCCTTTCTCCTAGGCTCAAGTGTACCTACTTTTCGCGTCCTTTTCCAGTCTCCCCTTTCCACCGCTCATCCTAGACAATTTTTTAAATCGTGGTTATAGATTAATTGAATCAATTCTGATACTAAAATGAATAAATGGTCATTATTCAATGGCACAAAGTCTTGTACCAGTAAAGCTTGTGCCATTGCAGTTAGCTGGGCACGAAGGAATCAAGATCGATCGTGGTTGAAACAAGTCCATTCGGTGACGATGCAGCGTGACACACGCACGCAGATTCACTCGCTTTTATATATACATATTAGACGCAAGTAAATATTGTTTCTAATTTATAATACATAACAAAACATCTAATAATCGAAAGTGAAATGAGTAATTAAAGAACATATTAGAAATAAATACTTTACTATTCGCCACATGAAAGCTTTGATTTTTTTAAACAATAATCCACACTAGATTTATATAGAATAATAGATAGAAATCAAAACGACAATATGAAGAAAACACTAGATAGAAAAGACAACGATAAATAGAAAATTTAAAGGCAGGCCGGATCACGACATGCTAAACTTGTTATTTTTTGTATTTTCCAGCTTGGTGCGATGTTATTAATTTTATTGTGGTCATCGGCTGATTCTAAATGAGAACAAACTATTTCACGTCTAAAAAATTGCGCCCAATATAGCAACTGTTGAAGATGACTGATTACTTACTGTTTGTTTGTAGAGTAGAAATGAGAGGCCAATCAGACTACTTTCACCTTGAGCTCTTGGAGTCGTAAGTCTTTTGATGGCTGATTAAGAATAATTATTTATTTATTTAATTCGCACTCAGCCAACAGCCGTTAGGCCAATTATAGGCGTCGCTGTGCAGTTATGAGGACTTCCAACCCCACTAACGACTGTCATGATGTTTTATGACCGCCGGGACCAACTTTTTTCCGTGATAGCCGTACCACGAGGCGCCGAGAGATGCAGCCGTGGAACTCCCATCCAAGTTCTGACCAGAGAGAGCGTTGCTTAACTCTGCTGATCGAACGTGGACGCTTGTTCATGCTACACCACCCAGGACCTAATGGGCTCGAAGCTCACTCAAAGTAGTTCTTGGTTTCCTTTCCATACCTTATACGTCATTCTTCGTTAACTTAACAACTTCAGATGTCTACGTTAATACCGGAATCGCATAGATGTTAATAGATTTCATTGTATCCTTAACTTTCATTTTCTTCTAAAGAGGGTGGTACCCAAGCGACTTGTGCACGTTTCTTGGATCTTCAGTTGTTCTATAATTCTGTGTTTGTTTTATAACACTGTCTCGGTGATCTTGGCCCTGTGCAGACCTACACCCCCAAGTATATCTCCGAAGAAGATCTCTACACTCTTCAACCGGAAATTGACTTATACTTCTCCACTTGCATAAACATTGTTATCATCCTACTTCAAATCCGACCAACGTGCCAACCACGTCAGAGTCGAGTCGAGTCGAGTTTCGTCTCTGACGTTGTTGACACGTTGAGTTACCGTGTTTTTCTATCCCTTTCCTAGCAAAAGAGTTTCGCCTCTGGCGTGGTTAACACGTTGCATTACCGTGCTCTTTTTGCTTTTTTATCCTGATGAAGCCCCTTACGAAACTGGGCGAAACGTTGAGTTCTTCGACCTCAATAATGACACGGTCCAATCCCGAAAGTCGTTTTTTATATATTGTGAGTTGCTTGTTGAAGGATGACTGAATTGTTCAGAAGTTGAGTTGCACTGCTCCTAGGTCTTCTTACCAATGTGATGTCAGCAATATGTAGATTGTCAGCAGGTAACTAATATTCCGGTACTTCACTTCATCTTATACCAGACTATCATCCTCCGCTCTAGTGCTCTGGAGCCTTACTGGATAACTTGATCCTTTCTTCTAGTAGCAGCAACGGCCACCACTTATACAACAGTGTGTAGATCATCAAAAAATTTGTGTACTTTTATATTTTGTGGTAAGACAAGACAAAATGTTTATTCAACTACCGTTCATAGGCAGGTAGGATCTTTCAGTCGAGCAGACTGACAACGACTGCTAGTCTCTTAGTGCTATTCTGTTTTTAGATATACGGTCGTTTCGTAGATTCCTTTTCAACGAACTCTTAGGGTTTTGGAGAATACAACCGCAATTTTCACTATTAACCTATAATCTTGAGCATCTGCCTGTGGCAAATTTGGTTTAGATGCAGAAGGTGCTTTTACTCATTCAAAGTCGGTGCTTGTTGTATGTCTTCTTCAGCAATATCAGCTTGTGGTTGGTTAGGTGGTTGGAACCATGAACGGTTTCCATGTTGTATTTAGTATTTCTTTCGACAGCAGCTTGCTATTAAATACCATTCGCTTTTGGTCAATTAGTCTTTGCTCCTTATAGTGGACCCAAGACCTGCAGAAATCATCTCTCTTTCTCTGACTTTATGGTAGCAGTTGTTCTGAAACGTTTTATTGTCTGCCTAAGGTTGGACTGATTATATTTTCTTAGCCGCTTAGCTACTGCACTTCTCGTACTTCTATTTAAGTGTATCAGTCACCTTACCAATGTTTTGGTTAGCAGTATTATAAGTGGCATGTATTTTGGTTATTTGTCTGGTGGCTTCAACTGTGTGTGCAACTTCCTACTTTGCTGTCCTTGCTGCTACACGATCAGCTGATTCCTCCTTAGATTGGAGATCTTGATATTCAACACGAATGAGAAGGATAGAAAAAATAGGATAATGCAGAGAAGGAAATAAACAAATTATCGGAAGGAAGAAGACCGAGCCGAAAAACAGCAGCCTGCAGCCTAAGGATGACACCCCACGTCAACATAGTAGTGAAACGCGAAGTGCGGGAGTGTTTTAAAAGCAGAGTATTAAAACAAAATCAGTAAACAGATCATAATAAAAATGAGTGTAGTGCGAAGTCGACAGCGGCACAGAGCAGAGCAATTAAAACAAGTGAGCGCAAAAACACGGTATCAAGCATAAAGACACTTTAGGAAAATAAAGTAAGGAAAATGAGTCAATATAATCAGAAGTAATAGTTAATTCACTTACAAGTCAAGGGTTTTGCTAAGAAAAGCAGACATGTCCATAAGGACATGCCTACTTTTAAAAAGCGGGGAGTAGTGTAACAACCCGCAAGAAGTTGCGTTTGTAATTATAAGACTTATAAACTTTAAGTTGTCAGAAGAAAAGAATAAATCAAAGCCGCCCCTGCATAAATTACAATTATAGCGAACGCGAAAGTTCATTTTCCAAGAACGGAAAGCTACGTCGTTATAATCCAAGAAGCGGTTGAATTACATCCGGTGTTAATTAACCAACAGCTTTCTCAGAATAAAGAAGTGCCGAATTGGCAGGCAGTGCAAAACCTCGTGGGATATGCAGAATTGCGATCCCAGAGCGCGCAAAGTATAAGTCAAAAATGCGAGTTTTGCAAAACGGGGAAGCCCGAGAAACACCCGGCTCCCCACGATAGAAAATTACCTTTTGGGGGAACGCGAACCGCTAGGGCAGTTCGCGCGTCCCGGTCTCGTGGAATAAATTAACCCGTCGATAACGTTTTTCGGTGAAAATTTTAACTAAGTCCTAATTGCAACTTTTTGATCTAAACCTTCAGTGCTGTGTAGTGCCCAACCATAAGAAAATCCAGATATTCAAGGGGACCGTTGGACTCCCATCCATTTTAGCCGAACTCAATTTAAATTATAACTAAACATCGGTCGCGCCGTTTAAACTAAATAATAACCAAATCGAGGGGAAGTAGCCAACGCAGGAGAAACAGGTCAGACGTAATTGTTGTTATTTTATATTAACCAACTCAAAGAGCCGCCGCTAAATTTATTCTATTCCTTCCAAAACAATTTAATGTCATAAACTTTAAGCGTAATTCTGAGCAATTATATTTACGAAACTATAGCAACTTAAGCATATAGCCGCTTGGGCGAATAACCAGTGTAATTGGGCAAAATTGATACTTGTTTTCCAATATAGTGTTATAATATTCTTTGGCGTTTTATTTTATTAAAAGTAGGCTTTACAACCCCTAAATTAAGAGCAGGGTTCAGCGATCGAGTTAACCTCCGAGGAAGCATAACTTTGTGGTCTAAGAGGGAAAAGTACCCCTAAGACTACCAAAAGGGTTGCAGCCCCTACCCTAAGGGTTGCAATACTTTACAAATTGCACCTTCCAAAGATAAACTGCCTCCTTCCTGTTATGTAATTTGGAGCCTCGCTGGATATCATTATCATTAATTCATTGTAGTAGCAGCAACATCCACGACGTATACAACATGCGTAGGTTTCCTTCCAGATATTGGGGTACTATTTTGAAATCAAGGAGTTTGAGCCAGTTTCTTAGTTCTGTTCTGTTTGAGAATAGATGGGCGCTTTGTCGGGTGCATTCCAGTTACAATTCTGGAGAATAAAACCCAAATTTTTTCCATTAACCTAATTAAAATTTGGTTCAGACGTAGAAGATGCTGCTATCTTCCAAGATTGGTGCTTGTGGGAGTGCTTGTGTTATATTATCTTTAGTAATATTTGCTTGTGGATCGTCCGGTGGTCAGGGAAACGAATGGCTTAAGTGTATTTGGTATTGCCTTCAATAGCCGCTTCTTAGTCATCGCCCTTTGGTTTTGGTCAATTAGTATTTGCTTCATAAAGTGAACCACTTCAGGATACATTTCAACAACGGCACAGCGTAGCAGCAACCGTATTACTGGAGAAGGCATTTCCCTTTCTCTGACTTTCTGATAGCAGTTGTTCACGAACAATTTATTAGACACCTTATATATGCTCACCAGATTAGCAACAGCACAAAGCTTCTGTTTGAGTGTATCAGTCACATCAATAAGATTCTGGTTAGCAGGATTATGAGTGGTATTGTAACGGGATAGTTTGTGTTACCTTGGTATTCAATAAATACAGTGGTATTTAACCATTATTTTGCTAGGTATACGACTAAACTGTATTTTTTACATTGTAGTAGTTAGATTAAAACGTATTGTGTACTTACAACTTGCAGTGAATGTTCCGCGCGTTTGGATAGGGAGGTGCAGGCCAGCGGAATACTGCTCCCGTGTGCAATTATTAGAACTGCATGCAACGGAGTGACGTAGCGGTTTGGTGCATCTTCACGCATTGGAGGCAGCGGGGAGTCAGCCGCACAGTAATAGGAGACCTGTGCTTGCGTACAAACAAAAGGGGACGCCACGCAAGGTATTAGAAAGTGGCTTTGGAAAGAATCCCGGAGCTACAGCAGTTCATAGTAAAGAAGCTACTATTCCAGCTGCCATTCGAGCTCCAAGGAAGCTAGTTGACTTTGACAACATACAAAGTCTTTGTGAGTAGCTGCCAAAGCCACGGAGCTGATCTCTTGGGCATCTTGCTATCAAATAAAGACCATCTTAATTACCATAATTATGAGTGAATTTACGCCTCAGGAAGATTGAAAAACCAAAGCCATAATAACGGATCAACTGCTATAGCCACAAATTGTGCAATAGCTGCAACGAGCCCCCAAAGGCCACGTGCTCGTAATTGCTGAATTAGCACGTCAGAACAAGGCGCCTGCATCATTCTGCTGGCATATGGCGTCAGCTAATTTCAAGCTACTGGAGTCAGGGCCGCATTAAGTGAATTTGTGTGCGGAATTTAAACGTTATCAACACTGTCGGTTTTTAGACTTGCCGTTTATAATTAATAAATCATACCTACACTTAAGGGGTTTATTCAAACATGTAGATTCAGCATTAAGCTCGTGGACTGTTCCTTGCTATTGTTAATAACGCATATAACATTTATATATTACGAGTTTTTTACTCATTTTATGTATTTCCATGCCTGTATGATCATTTTACAGAGTATATGTATTTTAATGTAAACTGTTTCGTTTTTATTACTGGCAGGATTTGCATCTAGAATTATAGAATTATAGGTGACAGCGGGGAGGCCGGAATTCTCTATATTGAGATTTCCCTTAGCTGCTCTGAGGTAAGAGCGGGTCTTGAGCTTCTATGACTGAGTTAACTAGCAAACAAAGGGCAATCTAAATTAACAGTAAAGTAAAGTATAGGGCACGGAAAACGTACCATTACAGTATGTATAACGATTATTTTTCTGATGGCTTCAACTTTTCTATGCAACTCTCTACTTCTCTGTTCTTGTTATTGTTCCAAGCTCAAACTGTCATCCTCCTCTTCTGTACTCTGAAGCCTAGTGGGATACGATGCCTATTTATTCTAGCAGTAGCAACATTCGTCACGTATACAACAATCTGTAGCTCATCAAATGATGTCTATCGTTGCAGATGCTGGAGTAGGATCTTGGAGTCGAGCAGGTTAGCTACGACAGTCAATACCTTGGTATTGTACTATCTTGGAATAGATGATCGTATCGTCGGGTCGGTTCTAGCTTTGATTCAAATGTAGGAAATGCTGCTACCTTATACAGCACTGGTGCTTGAGAGGGTTCTTGTTCTATTTTAACCTATGCAGTATCGGCTTATGGTTCGTCAAGTGGTCGAGGCCACGAACAGCTTCTACTCTTTAGCAGTCGCTTTTAGCTAAACAGTCTTTGTTCTGTAAGATGGGCAAGTTTAGAATACATTTCTACAATGCGTAGTGTAGCAGCAATCGTATCCTCGGAAATCGTTTCATCTTGCTTGTGAGGGCACCCAGAAATTCTTGTACGGCTATATTATCCAGTCCTCTGGTATCCCTGACTTCAACTGGAAATTTTTGTATGTTGTTGCTTTGTAATTTACCATGTTTTCTTTTATTAAGAGTATGCTATCGTTTGGCTTTGACTACCGATTATTTTCTATGTTATAAATCTGCTTCATGGCTGTTTGTGAGCTTACCTCGTTAATATGTTCATATAGTTCATATTTTGTGTGTAGTCGTTTAATTCTAATACATCAAACTGTTAATGCATTTCTTGTAGGATGTGTGTTTCTCTTTCGTTGATGTTTCTAGGCAGTCGAATCATGTTCATAGCGCTCTTCATCTTTTGTATCTTTTCCTACATCCTAAAACCTCGTTTTTCTACTTTTGCTTCTGATTGTTTTAACCTGAACCATTATTTCTCGGTCTCGTCTTTTATATCCAAGTGTTTTAATTGCCTGTTACACACTACAACAATAAAGCTACTCACTCAAATGTATTGTTTTTTATACACTCTACTATTTCGGGTCTGGGCAGCTGATTTGTTATTGCCAATTATATAATCAATTATAAATCTGCCCCCCCCTCTTCTTCAAAATGCGTTTCTAAATGCCCGTTTCTCTGAAAAAAATTTTCTAATGAATACACCTTCTCAAAAAAGAGAGATCGATTCCTTTGCAGCAGGGATGTAACACAAAGATAACGATGGTAATAGTTGCCTGTAATTCTTCGTCAAAACAGTGAACTAGGGTTTAAAGATTTTATATAGAAATATAAAGCATTTTGAATGTATCGAATTATTATTGCTATTGAGATAAATAATATTATCAATGAGCTTTGTAAGTTCCATCTATGAAAGTAATCTGAACTTTACACTTGTGCATCAATTTTATTTTTGCAAATACACCCTTAGCTAATAAATCTGGCCTCAGAGTAAACTTGTTGAATGCTTTGAATGAAAAAAGTACATTAAGAGCTGTCGTAATAGCAGTTCAGAATTGCTTTTCGGTTCTTTACGGCAGTTTTGCTATAGAGGGAGGTTATAACTCCAAGAATACATAGCGCCTGTTTTTATGGAAGTTTACCCTTTTATAGCTTAGGCTACGATAAGCAACTAATTAACTGGAAGTTCTTCCAGCAATAGTTAGTTTTGACCTTTAAAGCAATTTAAGGTAGAATTGCACATTAGCCATAATATGAAATATCTCAATAAATATATCATAGTAATTAACGTATTAAGAGGGGTAACCCAGTCTTAACATTCGAGTATATTTTTACCACTCGAACAAGCGCAGCGAAGCGACAGTGGTAATTGTGAGAAATGTTAAGACGGTTATCCCTCGAAATGCGTTCATTAGTTTATTGTTCATTGAGGTAATAATTTTGAATCAATAATAATTACTAAAAACTGCTAATCGAAATCGGACTACCATGAATATGTGTGATGTTGCTATAGTGCATGCATGTTAAATGGGTGGATGCATGTTAAATATATCTTAACAATCGAGGACGCGATCATGTTAAACACTGTTAACATTTCAATGAACAATAAAATATTTAACATGTTTGATGATGCACTCAAAATATTTGTTATTGTCAATGAAAGCACCTCCCCAGGCATATTACGTTAAATAAACAAGTAAACAAACCTCTTGCTGTTTCTATTTTGGTATTGGATTTACCCCAAAAATTCGAAATTGAGTTTTCAACCGATCTTCACGTTTTAGAGTCCACTAAACCCAAAAAACGTATTTTTGTTCATTGGTCTGTGTCTGTGTGTCTGTCTGTGAACAGAATATCTCAAAAACGAAAAGAGGCATGACGTTCATACTTCATATATACGTTTTGTGTACTATATAGATGCGACAGCAAGCTTTTGAAGAAAATCGCATAACCGGAAGTAGCTGTTTACTCTGGTGATTTTTAATTTTTTTTCGATTTTTTCAAAAACGGCTCAAACGATTTTTTTCAAACTTTACATTTTTATTCCATTTTTAATGAGTATTGATGTGAGATAGGTGATTTTCCAGTTGAATACATCTAAAATGGCTTTCTTTTGTTTTTTTTCATTTTTTTATTAGCTCCTATTTCAAATAGACCACCCGGTATATTATTACATTTTTAAATTCAGCATAAAATTTTATAGAAAATTTGTCTCTTGATATAACATTCTATTTTGTACCGTTTTGTAGAATTAGTAATTTTTTTAAATTTTTGAGAAATGCTTAAAAATTAAAAATCAAATCTTTGGCTAATTATAAGATCACTGTAAAAGGAAGTTGTGTGAGTGTATAAAACCGATTTTTTATATTAAAGTAAAACCTAGAATATGTTTAGTTAGCACAACCACTGAAAGCGTGAAAAGTACAATTTTGCATTGTTTTGCTGCCACTGCGAACATGGATCGATTTTGATAAATATTATATAGTGATGTATTATTCTCACAAACTACCTTAGTTTTATTGCTACTAAAGTGATCATTACTGAAGCTATTTTTAGATCGTATCATCACTAGCCAGGTATTTCCTAACTTGTTCGATTTACTCTAGAAGGTGATTATTGTGTTTGTTTTTCATTAACTGCAGCTTAATGTCGATATTACGTTGTACGTATTAAGGCCACCGAAGTCGAAGCCATTAGTCCAATATACGGCCTAAATTGGAACTAATCCGTTGCTGGATAACGGCGTTAAATCTGCAGGAATTATTTGTTAATTCGCTATTTGTTCTGCGCAATGGCTAACGTTTACTTTACCTTACAGCAACAATTTACTATATTAAACACATAAAACAAAAACATAAAAGTACATTATTTTGAAAGGTTGTTTGTGTTTTCTTGACATTTCCAGCGTTAAAGCAACTATAGAAATTTCCTGGTACACAGAAGTATACACCACGTTAGTGTTCTTGTAGCAAATGTAAATTAGTTTTTGCATGTTGTTTCCGACTTTTAAAAATCGAATTTCCAGTTTCTTAAGGTAGAATGGAAGTAAAACACTCATTGTAAACACACTTCCATTATTGCTGTATATGAAAATAGACAGTTACATAAAGTAGATTCGTTAAAGTAACTACTCACAAGCGGTCCAATGGGGGTCTTTCTTTTCTTTGTTTAATTTCTTTGCTCTTTCTGTTATTAACATTACTGGTAAATTTCGATGCAATTCAATTTTCTGTTGCTATATTTGCGTTTAATTTCTAATTTACTCATTTATGTGACAAATCTTACAATTTTCCTTTAGATACATTAGCGAAATGTTGAATCAATAGTAACAAAATGTACTCAATAAAAAATCCAGTTGTATGCAGTAGAAGTTGTAAAAGCGACAAGGTGTACATCCATCTAATAAGAGAAGGACGTGAATAAAATATGAATTACAGTCATCTCCGTGCAAGAGCACAATTGATAATTGAAATAGTTCAAAAGAGCTTTTTAACATTTACACGACAAGAATAAGGTTACATGTTTGGGTTCAACAGATTTATGACCTACTAAGTAGTAATAGGAGATAACTGAATAAGCAATAAACGACGTAATGTAAGTAGATGCACGGACATACTTACAACCTCTAGCTTGCAAGAACAAAAGAGCTGTCTAGAACTTTTGGTGCTTAATCTACCTGCAATGTGTTCGCTTAGTGCGGTCCTGGCTACATTAGCTCGAAATCAGCTGAAACGGTGTGTCCACAAGGTGACGCAGCGGTTAGGCCAGGCTCTGCTAATTCAGCAAGTACTAGCACGTTTCCTTTGAACGCGTCATGGATTGCTATAATTATTGCACAATGCGCTACAACAACAGTTAATTCTTTATTACGGCTTTGTGACTTCACAAATCTCAAGCTGGCACTTAAACACTTTGCGTAGCGTCCCTTGGTTTCAGGCGACACGCACAGCTCGCTTCCTGTAAAGCGATTTCTCTGCGAGCTTTTTAACCCTCGCATAGCTTGCTTTGTTCTATTAATAACCGCACTCAACAAATAAATCAGCTGGTTTGTGCACACAAACTCAAGCGCAACGCTCGTAAGTTGTAAACTCACATTATGTTTTAAATTAATTACTACAATGTAAGAAATACAGTTTAGTTTTACTCCCAGCAGAATGATGGTTAAATACCAAGGTGGTAATTAACCACAAACAAGGCCGTTACATAGACGACGGTGTGCTAGTTATTGTATTAACTTTAACTATTGAACATGCTGGTAAGGCTTTGTTGGAATAATTTGAAATTGCACTTCATAGTATTGCATAATTCAATTATATAAAATTAGCATTTCAGATATAGCATATAAAGCATTATATTATTTTTCCAAAATACACATCTTCATTTGGTTATATTACAATCTAATGAGTGGCTAGACTGGACAATACTTTATGTAAATATCTCAAACGCTATAATATCGTAACGTAATTCTACTCTAAATTAGCAACACGAACGCTAGCCTGGACTTAATACATATTGATTAATTTCCCCGAAATGCTATCGGCAAAAGTAGGAAAATATTATAGTTGTAGATTTTGTATCTCAAGACCGTCCTGTTTAATTACAAAGCGAAGCATGTGTAGTCAATTGCTATTCCTGCCTAATGTCAGAAATAGTTATCTTTAAATAGCGGTAACTAATATTCTGATTGTTCTTATGAACCACCTAGAGCAAAACACCAATGCAAAAATTAGTTGCCGCATTAAATTTATTGTTATTTAAGCTGTATTTTCAATACTTGGGTCAGAGTTTTATTTACTCAATTAGACCTTATTTACTAAATTTGATAACCTTCCTGTTAGCCAAATTAGTTTTATTCATCATTTCAAATTATTCATCTTGGGATAACGAGTACTTTAAAAATGAAAAGGAAAAAAATAACACAATTTATGGCAACTTTGTTTCGAAATTGCATTCTTTAGGATTTATAATCAATTTTAGTTTGTTGAAGAAAATTATATTCCATTATAGTCTATAGAAACCATTCAAAATGGTGGCCGAATTGTTTGGCAACCGCAAAGAATTCATGGACAAAGAATCTACATATTATTTATTGGTGTTATAAAGAGAGACTAGTTACGAACCGAAAGTGTTACTCTGAATTTTTCACCGGATATTACTGCAGCTCCGGTGACTTCTAATCCTTTCGTGCGTTTCGGGTTTCCTAATTATTTTAGTGACATTTAGATCTACATGGCGAAACTCGCTATTTTGGCTGCCACAAAAGAATCCGTGAAGTAACCTTAAGTATTATCCTGCATGCTCGATGGACATCAGATTCAACGCCAGGCACTACTGAACACAGTCACTAAGGTCAGGCATTTCCATTTCCCTAATGCTTCGCCCACCTAGTAATACATGGCGCGCATACTGATATGAGGTAGCCGATGGTTAATTAAATTGCGCCCATCGCGGATTTGAAATTCTCGATAGAAACTTTTGTGTGCAGTAAATGATCCTCGGTCATTTTCTGATTTAACTTTATCATTAAATGAAACGTTGGTACTGGTGGAAACCATCCGTTACTCACCGATTTATATCTATTCGTGTTGCAAGTCTTTTGGATTTGACACTGTATTTTTGGGTTGTAACGATAATCGCAAACTGGTTAACCAAGCTATACATACTCACATGCGTTATTGGTAGATTAGGAAAAGATCGTTGTTACAGTCAAAACACTACGTTAACGTCAACGCGCCAGGTCACACGAAAAGGCACGGAAATGCTAGATGACTAGCGCGTACGGTATCGCCCAGAATCGGGAATGTAACTCACATATGAGTGCTGCCTAGCCCGTAACAAGAGATGCAGGCTAAATTCAGTTAAGCGAAAGGTGGTTCAACACGAGATAGTACCAGGGCAACCGCCTAATGAACGGCAAACAGGTCTAAAATTGATTGAGCGCCACTCAATTCCATCAAGATAAACGAGAATGCAAAGGTAAGCCCACTGAGGAACCGGAAAGCAAATGACCTTACTTTTCAACTTTACACTTGGCAAAAACCCAAAAGCTAAACGAAGTATGGTATGTGTGCAGCCTTGTGACTCCCGGAACCGGCGACTGGAGCGTTCGAACCTACCTTTGACGCGCACAACTTCGTCCAGGCTTCCTTTACATCAATCTTGCACTACAGACTGCTTAACCTGAAAATCGGCATGCAACACACAAAAAGAAAATACAACAGTAGCATGTAACAAATAGGTCTATTGGTCTGACACAAAAATATAGTTCTGTACAGTCGCTAATACACAAGATAGGGTTGCTGGCATTAATGACATGAAATATGATCATTGGCATGAATGAGTGCGTGAGAAATGATTACTGGCATCGAATAGTACACAAATGGGGTCGCGAGCATTAATTAGTGGGCGTAATATGATAGCTACCATTACATAGTACATACAATACCTTTTTAGCTTCACCTGCGGCAGGAACGGATCCAGCTCGCGGCACGGCGATATCACAAGGTTCCAACTGGTGTAGGCGTTGATAAAGTGTACCCAATGATTCCTTCGCAGAACTCACATACGGCAAGAAAGGGGGAAAGGACTCGCATGAGAAAGGTGACTAGGTGCTCGCTTTCGCTGTTTGGATTCCACACAGTAGTGGTAATTTGCCTGCACGGCGACGATAAACCGAAAGGGTTTGTCCAAAAAAACGGGGCATCACCAATACACATCTTGCACGCTTCGTGACTTGGAACACGCTCAACAAACACTCCACATAACGGAACACACTCGGCAAGACACCTCTCCCGCGTCCGAAGTCGCTGAGGTACACTTAAGCGCCGACTAGCTGCAATAAAGATGGTATGCATTTTTTTTCAAAGACACAATAGAGTGTTTAGTACAACAAACTGCCCAGATAGAAAGAAAGACTTAGAAACGGTAGCCATATAATTTGAAAAATATTTGTGTTACCGGATAGGTTATCAATGGTTTTCAATTAAAGCACATACACTTTAGGGTAACAATATATTTAATAACAATAACCAGTAGTAAAATAACAAATAATAACAGCAACGAAAGTCACAGCTTTAACTTTATCAGAATATGAGGGTGCACCCGATATAAAAGTACTACTACTACTACTTAATTTGACTGCTCTCCAGCAAAACTCGGCTAACAGAACAGTAAAAAAGACTACATAGGCAATAATTCAGTACTAGTTAAGTGTAACTGCCAATCCTTAACAAGACCTCTAATCCTTTGGAAAACCTGCTCGGAAGGTGTCAAGCCGTGGCTTGATACAGACGGTAGCAGGTATAAGCCTTCACAGCAGTGAACTTTAAGAAGACCAATGCAGGAAACGCCCAAAGCAAGAATATAGTGCGCGTTGCCCAGAGAAGTGAGGTCAGACATTGTAAGAATTTCAAACAAGACGAAACAGCAGCCCCTGGGGGACGGTTGAAAATCCAGGCGACCACCAAAACGACAAGAATAGTATACCTACCCCAAAGTTCGAGTTAGGGATGATATGAGAAAATCTCGGTTTCCTAAAGAATACTGCTGATCGAACCCGTCATTCTGACGTAACACTATGTTTTAAAAACGTCGCTTTTAAAAAGAATCTACATTCTAATGGGTGCAGTGAAATGCCATACTCATGCCAAAATTATGGCAGAAAAGCGACGGTGCAGCACTTACTAGTAGTTTCAAAGCCGGGAAGCGAGAGAGAGCCACAACAAATTATTTAGCATTGCAAAACGGCGAAGCACCTTACTGTCAATCGATGAAAGCCAGGTAAGAATCACATGCCGCAGGACATTCGAAAAATATATGGTGTAACCTTAGCTGCTAAGGAGCTGTTGAACCTGAAGCCTTTATTTACTAGTTATTATCGCTCTTAACAGGTAAGTGAATTTATTATGTATTCTACATGCCCATGACTCCTCTCCAGCATGCTGTTTGAGCTGGTTATTCGGAATACTAAAAGTTACGACATTGATATTGAGCACGACAAGTGAGTTTTCACGATAGGCATCTTGATGTACTGTACGGTCAGATAGCTGTCGCATTATTAGGATGTATGTGCTGCTCTTATTGTTACATTCGCTTCAAGACTTGCACTGCATCCTATACTTATCTACTCTTTTTTGTAATGGACTACATAGATTACGTCGTTTTGTTACTACACAGAGATATTATTCATTAAAAAAATTAAGGTGCATTATAGTATAGAAGAGCAATTGTCTTGCATGCTTTTATGGTTCGTACCAAGGTCTGTAAATATAGCAAGCTTAGAAATATGTATTTCCCCTACGCAGCATACAAGAAAATGGCGGCTGTTGAGATTATCTATATTTCCACGCTTGATATATTTACGGATCTTGTGTTCATACTAGCTGCCACCAGTCTACATATAACATAAATGATGAAAAATATAGAGTACGTCAAAGGAATATACAACTCTAGCGCTTAAAATTACATTGCAATGGATTTAGTTTCCAAGCGACTCAGTTGTTAAACCCCATTATGCACTACGCCGCTTTTCGTTTCTACCAAAGCATTCACCACCTTATTACAATATTTCTTTGGTGAAGGTTAAACATCCATATATATGTATAATAGACTTGTCTGTCCGTCCGGGACGCTGTTTCAGCAGCCAAACCGTAAGAGATAGAGAAAAAAGTTATGAAAGTTATATGTTTGGAATGGTCATGTCAGGTCAGGAACCGAATTTCAGTCTCTAACACTAATTATTATCTTAATTATCCTAATCCTACCTTTTTAGGTTAGATTCTAGGCAAATTTTATCAAGGCGAATGCGACTGGTAGTTTGCTACCAACAATGACGTCATATACGTACGTGTGGTGAATACGCGTTCTATTTGCAAAACGGTCTTTTTTGTTTTATTAAATGAGACATTTGTCTCACTGGACTGCTAGTAGACCAATAATAAGAGTCGATTAATGACTGGCAATTACTACAAATTTTTAATGTTGCAAATAATTAGTTTCGCCAAAATTCGGTGTCAAACGCATTGCGTGGTAATAAAAATGCCTTTCCGTAGATTACATGTTGACGAGGGGAAGAACAGTGGTGTATTTAATATGAACTTGCAAAAGACGTTTTAAGTACGACGACCCGGTAATTCCTTTTCTGCGTCGAAGAAATCAGTCAAACGGAGATAGCATCCCGAACACTCTTAAATATATAGGTATTCATTTTACTGCGAGCAAACCAGTAATGCCAAGATGCCAATCACAATTGGTATTGCTTCGCTTAACTAGCAACGCTTGCAGCCTGGAGTTATATTCGCTAGACGTACTCCAGAATGCAATACTTGAGTGAGAAAGAGATAAACATAGAAGCAAATATTTTAATAGGCTTGTCACTTATTTTAATGTATTTTTGTTCCCCAACTGGTTAGGCATGTAACAAACTTTCCAAATTGCCTAAAGGCGAATGTCAAGCGTGTTTAGGCTAGGATATCGGGCAGGCCATGAAGTTGATCCTCCCAGTCAGATCAATCTAGCTTCCCAGAATCCTTTAAACAATGTTTATGCTCTTGGTATGGCCCACAGTATTTAAATATGTGGTGAAAAGGCAAAAGGGTATAAGTCAAACATGATCATTTTACAGGAACATCAAAACACTATGTTGCTGGAGATTTGAGAACAACATTTAATTCTTTTCGCTGGTAATCAAAAGAATCAAGTCGATTTACCTTATCGCATTTCCTTTTATTCATTTTATGAAATAGCAAAAGGGTATAAGTTGACATATAGTTTTTTGCAATTTCCCGGAATATGTATTTTCTGATAAATAATTACTATGACAAAACAGCATATGTAGACATAAACTAAACAAGAATATGTGGTTTCGAGTTCGAATAATGTGAGGTTATGTGTAAACTTACCGGTTAAGTTCTGGTTACAGCACTTCTGCAAAACTTTGTACGCACGAGAGCGTGTGTTCATTTTGGCAATTATTTGTTAAACTACACTATAATAACTAACAATGGAAATGTACTCGTAGTATAAGTGTACATAAGTTATTTGTTTCCATCAAAAACGGAAAGTTATGAAATGGCAAAAGGGTATAAGTTAACATATTCTGTTCTGGCGTTGCATATAACTTTACGAAAAGCTTTGACTTGGGGTATTAGTACACATGTATCTATTTGCCATTGACTAAATTTGTTTTTTATCAATTTTTAGTGAATTTTCAGGGAATAAGTCTACATATCCCATTTAGAACAATTGCTGTAACAATGCGGTTATGGTATGTAGACTCATATCCTCTTGTATTTAGATGCCCGATATTGCTCTGGACACGGGGCATCAATAAAATCAAAAATGCTATAAGTCGACTTATACCCTTATGCCTTTTTGCCACTGAAATATTCCACATCCTTCAGTCTTTATTCAGCGCTGAGCTTAGAAACGTCTGCCTGAAACATTTCGTCAGTTCTATCTAAAGCAGCTAGATTTAGTTTTTAAAAATTGCGAAATTGGTGATCAGTCGCAGCAAACAGATTAAATATTACCATTAATAAAATTTACTACTTCCATAGTTACATGTGGAGATCGCATTCAAAGCAAATTGTTAGTAAGCTTTTAGAAAGCACAAATTTTATACTGATAGGAATCTTTTTTTATCTCTGGCTGACTCACGAAAATATTTCAAGCGGAAGGCATTAAAGATTTGCACGTAGAGCACCCAATGAGAGACGCTCGTCCCGTTTGTAATCGTTCAAACAGAAAAACAGAGAATGATGTGATACAATTCCGGAGTGAATATGACACAAGACAAACTTCGCGAAGTTGGGATGAAATCACGCCGTCCTTGACACGCAAGCACAAAGATAGAACACCAGACGAAGAATCCGTCAAACAGGAACTAATGATGCCGAAATACCAGTGGGTGAGCAAGTAGAACAGGTGATTTTCACAGGAAGTTCAGTGATAGGGAAACGTTTGTGTTTTTATACTGCACTGTCATCTTTAGTCAATGAACTAAAATCTTTAAAAAAACTACCCAAAGAAAACTAATCGAGGTTTACAACGCGCATAATTTGCCATTGATATTAGACAGCCCTTAACCCAGCAATGAAATGAAAACGTGCTGTTGACATGAGCGCTTGAATTCAATTGTCTTTAATGATTAAAATTAAAAGCTGTCATGTTGCATTGCGTGGTTCCTGCAATTTCAATTTAACCACAGTGCAGCCCACGGATTAACCTGAACTGGTCTTTTATGCGAGGTTTATAGTACAAGACATCCAGTAATTACGAAAATACGCAAAAGGGTCCTCAAAATGGTCTCCAGTTAAAATTACCCTCAAAAGGCTGCCGTAAGCGGTTTTACCCTTATTCCGAATAATTCTCGTAACTGAAAGTGACTGCAGCACTTACAATTTGATGATGGAACTGAAGCATTAATTTTCCACAGATTTATTACAAGCTAACAGCAGTAGAAGTTTTAATCTGATTAGCAACTTTTGTTGTTTTTGATATAATCATTGAAAGGCGTGTGAAGGACCCTGTTTTGTTAGGAAGTATCCCGCTTAAAATAAAATTTTACAGCAGGCCGTACTGGCTGTTTTCCAATTTAAAAGAGTGTAATTTCCGTGTGTTTTGCATGGTTATGCACGTGAAATTGATTTGTACACAGGAAGGTATTTACTTTCAATTTTAAGGCAACGTTTGAAAGCTGTGATTTGCTTGAAATCAACATTTTTAATAATTCCAAGACCCACACAAATTGGTTTTCCTGCAGTTATTAATAGAAAATACGCTCCTTGATATATTTTGATCTTTGTTGCTACATAAAACTACACACTTCAGTTACCTAACACATACCTAAACATATAAAAAAAGCCGGGAATTATTTACACCTTGTTTCACCGAGGGCGGTCGAACCTTCATTTGAGGTTTTAATACCGGACAGCTGTGGGCGCCCTATTTCCATCACATTTCATGCATACAGATGTACAAATTGCTATCAGCTCGAAGACGAAAAACAACACCATGCTAATCCGATGACAGTGAAAACGCACGCGTAACAGAAACTTTATTACGAGCTTTTCTCGTTAAAAGCTTTGGGAATGAGCTTCCTAAAAGCCTAACCGCGAGCATCCGAAATAGATAAGCATTGATTTTAATCCGTCGTTAGGGTTTGCCGTTTTTGCACTTCCGAGTTTAAAAAACAACCATAATGTATTCTTTTTGGGGACTCACGTGGCCTAAGAGTTTCACCTCATTCACACAATACACCCTCCCGAACAGCTTTCTAGCACGATACCGGTGTAATCCAAGGCTATCCCTGTCATAGACTCATGCATTATGCAATTCCACCTGATACCAGATGTTTAATTCAAAAAGTACAGCGAATCACTTGCTTTATCGATTTTAAGTGTACGAAATAGCCCGTATGAACAAAACTTCCGAATTGAGTTACCAGTAAATGCGTATATTATCAAGTCCCTCCTTCTAACATCCAGAAAGATAAATATCAAGAATGTTTGGAAAACCGGAACAAACTTATTGTTTTTGAACTAATGTGCGTAAACGAGGTTGACTGTTTTATATTCAATTATGTAACTTTTTTTTTAAGCACTTTATATTGATGTAAGGCCAAAAGATATGTTTAAATGTACCAGATGATTGCGATGTTTCTTTATAGTTGGTAGATACGAAATCTGCTCGTACAGCGACATGCTAGATCAAGAAATAGACAGATAATAGTTATTTACAATACAAGTTGCTAGGTTGAAGTGTTTTTTGGCACGCGAAGTGGTTTTTCAGACCGAAGGTCGAGTTTGACATGGTGTTAAGTGCCTGAATACTTCTTTGCAACGGATATCATACAAGATTTCATCTACTTTATTAGCCACATTAAAACACCAAACTAGATAAGCAAATAAAATTAACTGATTACAGCTATTACACTTTCTGAGCTTGACTAAAGTAACCTCCCCCTTTTTTTTACTAACTACGCTTTAGGAAAAAAGTTTGCCAATTCTAGATATTACATTGTAATTAAATAAAAATAAGAATGACGGTATACAGGGTGGACCATGTAGCTTAGAGCCCTTTACTACCTGTGATTACAACCCAAAGTACACACATCATCGAAACACAGATACTCAATAGCTGGCCATAGACACACGTTAAAAACCGCCACGAATGTAGTACATTCGTGCCGATTTTGAACGCGTTCATATGCTCAGCTATAAGCTGGGTAAAAACACCGCCACGAAAAACTACATTCGTGGCGGTTTTAAACGTGTGTCTATGGACAGCTATTAGTTACAGCTGGGTTCACGTGGGAAGGCGAGCGGCCGGCACATGCCAATTGAAATAGGGTAGATACGAATCCGTAAAACATCAAATGCAGTGCATTCATTAGTGTTTCTGCTATTTCTTGTCAATTAGTAGATACCAATATTTCATTTCTTGCTTAGATGCTTAGTATTTTCAAATAATAGGTATTTATTATACAAGACAAGTTAAATGTTATCCACGAGTCAATCGTTTCAAGAGTCATGTATAATACAAAATATTATTCAATTCCTATAACTTCATTAATCAATAAATATCTATAAAAACATAATTTTTATATTGTCAGCCGTGAAAACCCATAGTGACAATTTGGAAAGAGTCGCCTGTGATTAACGGTTAGTAGTAAAGTGGGTTGTTACGGTGTTCGTTAGAAATTACACACACGAATAACTACACCACTTTTAATATTCTTTATTTAACGCAACGGATTACAGACATAAAATTAAATGTGCGGATTTGCTACTATACTATTACACGTGTGGATCGAATAGGTCTTGTTAATCAGCATACATGTGAGCGTTTGTGGATCTGACCCTTAGCTCGTGAAACATCCAAAGTGAATGCTTCAGTACGTATGAGATTAATATTAAACGCATTGAGGAACTGACTCTTTGCGTGTCTGTTTAACCAAAGTGGTTTAACATGCGAAGACCTGATGTGCAATGATCCCGTTCAACCCCATCGCTCTGGTTTATATACCCATGTTACACAATTTACACAATATACAAAAAGGATTTTCTATTCTAGTGACAACAGTGGTATTGTATTCACAAAACGAAGGATTCGTTCACTTTCACTTGGGACGCAACGGTTGGAGGTTTTATGAGTTTATGACACCACTTGAAATTCACTAGATTTTTACAGCTGCAGTTTTGTATTGTGACTTCACTATCGCTTCTGATTTAGAAAAGTGTATTTTAAGAAACCCTTTTAATTCGAGGGACGTTGAATAATTTCTCTCCGTTGAATTCCGCTCACAAATCACCTTTTTTAACTGCGTGCATCCGTTTGCTCGAAAGTTTTCTAATGGTACTTAAGCTGACTGCTTGCATTTCACAAATATTTATTGCGGACTGGCACTGTTTATTTTATAGGCGAGCTTCCTTTCTTTGGAATTCTTACGCTAACTGTTGACAACGAGTTATTGCGATTTATGGCTCCACTACAGTAGGTTAGGGTTTGTTTGTTATTTGACACAGGCTGAAAATGAATAATTAAATTACAACTTTAACCTTAATAATTGAATAAAGTTACTTACTGAGTGGATCTTAAGTTATTGTTGAATATGTAACTTTGAAGGCTTTATAATTAGATACTCATTAGAAAGACATATTAAGTACTGAGATGTAAAAAATTATCTTCGTCAAGGGTAGTCATGAAAAATTCTGTCTATACTGCACTTTATAAGACTAAGTACATTTGAACTACAACTAACTAAATTATAAGTTCATGTGACTAACAGTCTACTCATCAGCTACACAAATTTGAAAAAATATGTAATTTAAACCAAATTTATATATTAAATTTATAGGTAATTATGGTAACATTAAAATAACAAAGGGATAAGTTAGCTCAGATGTCGAAAGTGAATTTTAAACTAAAAAAAATTGACAGTTCTATGTCAACAAAAAGCATGCTACATATTAGGCAAGTTTGATTGTTTTCAATAGCTTCAATGGCTCCCACTATCAAGTTTATTTTTGATCTCCCGTTATAATGAGAGAAATTAAGAAATAATCAAGATTAGTACAAACAAACTCTTTTAAATACCTTTGGCCCTTGCCAAACGTGTTAGTTCTCCGTAAACTATTTAACAATGGCTAGTTCCCGAAGAGTTTTGAATGCTCAAATAGGCGAATTAGTGTACACTATGTTCCAGTAGTTTTTATCCAAGAATGAAAGAGAGATTCTCAAGAGTGTTAAATAAAAAACTTGTCAAGCAACTCAAAAATCCGTCAGAACAATAGAAAGCATTATAAAAGAAGCCAGTGCATGGTCCGAAAAAAATAATGATAGGGTGAGATTGAAGTGGAGATAATCTCTACGATATGAACGGTACCAATTACGAGAGATGGGTAAAATAACGTCTTTTTCCAAATTTATCGAAAAACTTCTTAGTTGTTACAGACAAACCCCCGTATAATAGTATTCGATTAAACCCTGCACCGACATCCAACAGTAGAAAAAGTGAAATGATTGAATGGTTACATTAAAAAGACATAAACCCTTTGCCAAAGTTATATAATCATCAACTGTATACAATTATTAAAGAACATAGAAATCGTTACATAATTTATGAATTTCATAAGAAATATCAAATTTAACTTCAAGGCCCTATAACGTCTTACTGAAGGGCTTTCTACTAAGGTATAATAGGTTTAATGGGTTTATATAATGTATACGCAATAGGTGTTTCATTCTTATTGAGACACCCTGTATAACTAGTGAATAACCATCATTTGATGTATGTATTTTGCGGATTTATGTGGTATGTTCTATTTGTCAAAATAGTAGACGACCAGCTTCACTTATATGTGCGTGCTATCTGTGTGAGGAGTTTGATTGGTATGCGATAAACACTACCCTATTTTTAATTTCTTCTGTTCAGTGGGGCTTCATCGTCCGTCAGAATCCGCGAATCAAGTTACTCAGTAGGTAATGCTTAAGTATTTATATAATTGGATGAATATCATTTACCTTTAGGTGCATTTAGTTAATTGCATCTAATATGCACTTTGGGTTGAAACTATAATGTCGTTTAAATGTCTAGTAGTATTTTTGCGAATTCTCTATTCTCATTTAGTTATTTATTTTCATTAAAGCAGTGGTACTTGACCTTACAGTAGTTATATGATTTTTTGTTACATTCAAATCTGTCGCTAATTTATTTTTTGTATTTCTAAGATTACATTCGGGAGTGAGATCCTCAACTAAGTTAACTTTCTTTGGGTTATGGGTTGATGTGTCTACTATTTTCAGACAACTAACGGCTGCCTACAATAGTGAGTTTTTCTTATGAGGTTTTTGGCCCCTATTTTTCATCGCTTCCAATGCTGCAGCTGGATCGTGGTCTAGCCGGCTCTAAGCTAGCCGAAGTATTACTTCTAGCATCCCTCAATAAACCAGCATATTACCAGCGAAGTGAGGCCTAACCGTTTCAACGTTAAAACATGAGGCATTGTAAATTCTTACGCCCTGTTTTTCCCACCTTCATTTTGAGTTCCATGTCCGTTCGTTCGTTCTATACTGGAAACAGTAATCTATTTGTTTTTTGCTACTTCTACTTCTACTTCTTCTTCGTGCTCGACGGGCAGCATTTTTAGTTACTTCGTCCTTTATAATTACTCTGTGTATTTGTATATTATGCAATTTGAAGTTTTTCTTTCCAATTTTATTTTCACTCTTAATGTCAATTCGCAGGCTTTTGCTGTATGTAGTAATATATTTTTGTATTTTTTATGGAGACGCCTAAAAGACTTATGCTGGCTTTGATTGAATTACACATAAGCCTGTAGCCCGCTAGAAAAATTTAGTACGTTTGTAGGAATATCTCCTTCACCTCTTTATTACTTAAATGTAAGTTAAATTGAAGATCAATATTGTTTTAATTATTAATTTTTCCGTATGTTGTAATAAAAAAGCAACTTTGAAAACATTATTTCCCTACAAAAAATTAATTCTCACAGAACTACAATATAGCAAATAATTGCTTTTAATTACCACTTTAACAACTATCACTTGAATGAACACTGACTGCAGTAAAATTAATTAAGTAGTAAACATTCATTTACGATGCACAAGCCGTTAATATAAGCACTTGGTAGAAAGCCCAATAGTGCGCTCTGTTTAAACAGGCGGAAAACTTGTTCTAAATCATCACAAGGTGAAGATCCGTTGCTTTTAAGGTAACTGAGTGCTTATGTGGTTTAGCGTGGGAACATACAGTGCTGCTGTATGTGATCTGAATACCAACGCTGATTATGCTGTTATGTACGTGATTTGTAGCTCCAAAACTATACAGAAAGAGGATTCTGTGTAGAAACTACGATATCACAACAATGACAAAGACTGCGCTTCAATCCTAACAGATTTACCTTACTCTAAAGCAAATTATGGCAGCATAGTAGCTGTTCGTTATTCTTCTGTCTACACTTATGAATATTCAAAGTACCTAGTTACAAGCAGTTTGTAAGTACATACTCTTATATAGCCTTGAAAATTTAAAATACTTAGCTTCTTAAGGAGCATGCTCGTCTCGTAATAGCTTTTTTTCTATTAAAATTTTCTTGGATAAGCGTTTGGTCTTAGGTAAGTAAATATTACCTTTTATTTATTCAAACAACGTTGATATGATGTCCATATAAACATATCTTAGACTATATGCCGAAATAATTTATATTTTATTACGGTAGAATGGTCTTTATACCATGTCATCCAGGGACCCAATTATCAAGTTTATTTCTCATTAACACTTTCCGCTCTATTTTATTAATCAATTTATTGATGTCCTGTTAGCTTTTCTCTTACCTTTAGGTCAGCTTCCTATATTTTACTTTCAAAAATTGATCGCTATAAAAGTGTGCTGGAGGCCCGTTTCCAGCTACAGTGAAGACGTCGTGTATCCTTTATTAATGAGATGTCCAAATTATTTGAGCGCCAAAAAGTGTAATTACTCTTACACTGATGTAGGTAGAAGAAACTTCGCTATATATGCAGCACAATACAACCCTTGAAACTTTAAAGTTTGAATGAAAGAAGCAATTCTTTATATAGATTCATCGACAATTTTTGTTTTGGTCAGTCTATTCTAGTTGTATTAATGGGAACAATTATCTATCTACCAAACAATAGTATCATACCACGGGGTACCCCACTTAAGCTTACGTAAATATTACTAAGGGGTTATAAACTGTTCTTGTTTATAAGAATATGCGAAATATCACAAGATTATCTTTACTTTACTTATCTGGTAATTTGTTACGTTTGTGGCATCGACGACCAGTCCCTCAGAAACCCAATCCACCTGCAACACCGTTCAAGAGGTCGATCCGCTCTCCCCAACTGTCACTCTGACAGCTGCTAAACGCCAGTTGTTATTTGACCGCAAGCAATCGCAAGATCTCCGTAACGAACTTCTCAAGAAGAGATTCCCAACCAACGTTCGCCTAATACTGATTGCTATAATATCGAAGTGCGAAAATAGAATCGGCTAGACGCAGAAAGAACTACACATACCCTGTATTTAACAGGCAAAAACTATGCAACGCTTTTCGTGTTTCCTATATCAGTCAATATGACCGTTCGTTGGGAAGTGGCTCTCAAAATCTGCCTCAAGCACGCTTCGTTAGTATCCACATACTATCACCGAAGAACGATAAATCCCGAGTTTACCACATTTTTACCACGAAAAACATTTTATGCACAGCTCTTGTCACCAATTTTATATAACAAAAACCTTTTACTATTTTTCTACCCTCTCTTCTTTTTTAAAAACTCTTGCAACTCGTATACTAATTTTCATAAGCGTTGAGTGCGTTTCTCCCACTTGATCGTTTATTCACAACTATATATTATAACGTAAACTACTAACATTAGTACAACAGACTTTTAGCACGTAACAGTCCATAGTACTTAAAGTAAAGAAGCGAAAACATGGGAACGATGAATATTCCTTAGAAATGTAGCATTGAAGACGTATGACTCTCATCTTATGCACAGGAAAAACGGATTTCCTGCATTGTTTTAAGGAGTACAAATTGTTTAGATACTTTTAGAGTAAACCTAAAGAGAGCGATATTGAAAAATTCATGTGCTGAATAAAATGAAACTAAAGAACCATCTTGGTAGATTGTAAAATTGTGGCTCAAGCAAGCTATAAATGCTTCTAAACGGTATTTAGAAGATGCGTACCATAAGATTAGTCCACCAATGGCAAAAATGGTAGATTTTAAATAAAGATATTGGTTTATTATGATTATTATGTATCATAAAATATTTTTGAGCTATCAATGAAGAATTAGATTACAGGCTCGTGTATAAGTGAAAACCTTGTAACGGGCTAGTTCGTATCACCTTGGTATTTAATAATCACCCTAGGCATTTAACCATTATTCTGCCAGGTATATGACTGAACTGTATTTCTTGCATAGTAGTAACTAGATTAAAACGTATTGTGTACTTAAAACTCACAGCGAATCTTCCGACCGCTCGAACAGGGAACTGCAAGCTAGCGGAATACTGATCCCGTGTGCTATTATGAGAACTACATGCGACGGAATAGCGGATGGTGAAACTTCGCACTTTGAAGACAGCGGGAAAGCAGTCGTAGAGTAATAAGCGACCGGGCGTGCGTCCAAGCAAAAGACACGGACACGGAAAGCATTAAAAAGGGTTTCTGTGTGGGCCTATGTTAACAGCAGTCTACGCCTCGTGATTCTTGAGCCGAAATATAGCCTCGAGAGATAACTACCTTAGGATCAACACCGAGGACCAGATAATTCTTCAGCACCGCAAGCCGGTTTACCAGCTTCAAGCGAGCTGTCTATCTTGTAAATGTACGAGATCATTTGGAGCAACTATAACGCAAGGTTAGTTCCTATAAGTAATCATACCAGCCAATTATGAAGTGATTGCAACAAATTACGCAATAGCTGCAACGAGCATTGCACGCCGGAAACCAACTTGCGTAGCTGCTGAATTAGCACGTTCAAACAATGCGCTTGTATCATGCCATGGACACATCGCGTCAGCTGATTTCAAGCTACCGAAGGCAGGGCTGCATCAAGTGGAACTTGTTCTTGAGAGTACGCTTTGTGCGCAGGATTTGTTTTTGACTCAGAATTGCGCATGGACAATTACACTTTTATTTAAAATGTATTCAGGCATGTAGATTCAGCATTAAGCTCGCGGACATTTATTAGCGATTGTTGATAGCATATGCCATTTTTATATTACCATTGTGTATTCTTTTTATGTATTTTCATGCTTGTATGTTCTTCAGAGTATATGTGTTTTTATGTAAACCGGTTTTTATTTCTGGCAGGTCTTGCGAGGTAAGAGCGGGTCTCGTACTTCTACGACTGAGCTAACTACCAAACAAAGGGCAATTCAAATTCATAGTGAAGTGGACTATAAGGTGCGGAAAAGACAAGCTTATACGTCTTCCTAATCTTTCATTTTGCATACATCTTGGATACTAGGTTTCTGCTAATTATTATACGATTATTACCGAAGTTTAAGCTATAGTGTAACATGAACGAAATTACCTAATATCAGCCAGCGTCCTAACTTTTTAGTATTTTAAACAAGTAGTTCAAACAGAATGCTGGCGAGGGGTCGAGGTCATAAAGAATGGGAAATAAATTCACCTACCCATTATCGGCAATAGTAATCCGATAAATAAGGGCATCAGATTCAACAGCTTGCCGTGACACACTCCACCAAACCACATGGCTAGGTTAAACATCGACAACAGATTTATTCGAAACGACGACATCAATACACTGAAAGGTAATAATAACGTAAATAACGTCTAAATCATTACAACAGCTCCAATGCGCAGATAGTATTTAAGTAAAAATATCTGTTTTGGTAAGGGCTCAGGTAAAAATATCAGAGCAAGAACTCAAAATTGCAAAAAGAAAAAGACCTGCAAAATTAGTACGACATAGCATCAGACCAAGTGAAACCAGAAATAACCAAATGCTACCTTCGATTGAGGGCGGCCAATAGATGTTTTACTTCCGAAATACTATCAGATCTTGATATAGTCAGATGACTACAGAAATTTACCGAACCAATAAACCCAAATCTATCCCACATCGCTGAAGGTTCCTTCTGAAGAAAATCTACTCAGAAGGCATTACTAAAAGGAAGACCCGAGCGAACACGTTGCATCGATACAAAGTTAAAATCGAGAATGCCCGAAATTTTCGAAAAACAACTGGAGGACGGAAAACAGCCCAACCTTAAAGATGTATACTAAAAGTTTTGAAAAAAAAAACGCCAACATAAAATTGATAATCACTAAAAACGCACGACGGCGTTGAAACTTGTCGAACCTACAGCAAATTCAGGCGGAAATTCGAAGCGGCATCTTCGAACCGTAATAAGTCGCAGATAGTCTATAGTTTATTTGCTTCTTTCCCTCTTAATGTGCGACTGAGTTGTAGATATCATTCACTGCCTTTTAATCTGACTGCTCGCAAATAATCTGAGACCTTGTCTATCTTTATTTCTAACGGAGCAGGCTGTAGTTCATAATTTTCAACTACGTTTCTAATCTGAGGATGCATTATGAATAGTTGCATCTAGAAATTGCAGAATTTTCAATGCATAAAATAGAACAAAATGTATAACGATTGATATTGCTATAGTGCGTACTAAAATATTTTATATTTAATCTTTTTATTACTACTTGACGACGAATCCTTCCCGGCAAAACGTTTGCGACAAAGTGTTTCCGTCGAAATGTACACGGTATATTTTAGGAATAATTCGGCAGTTTTTTATATCAATATTTGACTGCCGAAGGTAAATATGTTGAAACGTGTTATGAACTACTAGGTGTCCTGATAACATTACAATCTTTAATCGAATCGCGACGGTTTCTCCACTGACAGAAGAGGCGCGTTTAGTAAATTTACAAAGGCCGCAAATAAGTGTTTAGTTAAATTGTATAAGTTTATTGTCGCAAAATAAACTACACTAGGTAACAAAAAACTGTGGGCATAGCCTCAACCATGATGCAAAGCATCTAACTACCTTTAAACAATGTTGGAGATCCGTCACGCCGGCATTGAGATTTTATGACGTTGTTCCCAATGTAGTTTGATAGCTTATTTACCTTCAAATATTTATACGATTAACAACTTCCCAGACTTTTTCTATCTTAAAAGTAATTTAAATTCCCAGTGAGCTTTAAGCAGCTAAATTTAGAAAAATTACAATTATGTCAGTGACCCAACGCCTTAATTTTAATAGTAATTAACGTATTAAGAGGGGCAACCCAGTCTTAACATTCGAGCATATTTTTATCACTCGAGCGAGCGCAGCGAAGCGAGAGTGGTAATTTATGTGAGAAATGTTAAGACGGTTACCCCTCGAAATGCGTTTATTAGTTTATTGTTCATTGAGGCAATAATTTTGAATCCTAATAATAATTACTAAAAATTGCTAAATCAAAATCGGACGACCATGAATATGTGTGATGTTGCTATAGTGCATGCAGGTTAAATGAGTGCATGCATGTTAATTGTATCTTAACATTCGAGGACGCGAGTGCATGCATGTTAAATGAGTGGATGCATGTTAAATGTATCTTAACATTCGAGGACGCGATCATGTTAAACACTGTTTAACATTTCAATGAACACTAAAAATATTTACTTATGAAGGGTACAAGTTTGCAATCCAATTAATTTCGCTACTGTTTGTTGAAATTCTGACATGCATACTTGGCAAAGAAGAAAATCTGGGCATACCTTATTTTGAAATTAATATTCAGTAAGCAGTAGAAGAATTGAGAAAACCGAGCATAATTCATATTGCGTAATTATACAGTTCAAACGTCCTGAAATGACTTTTCTAAATAATTAAGAATTTTGTTAACGACATTCCCGCTAATTAATACATAGCATTGTGCAATATCCGAATGAATATTAAAAATATATATACTTAGGCAAAGTAATTGCTAAAAAACAGCCGTTACATCAGGATATAGCAGAGGAAATCGAAACCTCGTTCGAGCTTATTAAAGGAAAATTTAGTTTAACATGTAAAGCGACATCTTTAGAATTCCGAGTTGCATAATCTTTTGCTCGTTTATCTTGCGCAGTTTAAATTGGGGCCTGGAAAGAAGTCGAATGGCGGAATATTTTAGTGTCTAGTCGCAATCTGCTTAGGAAAATGTTGACGATAACAATAAACAACCAATTTCACTTTCAAATTAGTCGCGGAACCGTCCAGAATGGTAACAAGCATTCGCCGAATTCAAAAATAAGAGGTGATTTCCGGAAATGGCAATTTGCAATCAAGCAGATTGCTTCGAATTTCCGAGACGTGCCTTTATTAGGGCACGGTGGCAGGAGAATTGTTCTGGAAGTGCTAGAAGTTGACCACCGAGTGTTTTCAAAAACGTCTATTCTCACATTACAGTACCGCAGGGATTCTCTAAAACCTAGTAGTCCAACCACAGCATCTCGCTCGTCTTTACAATCTAACAATTTAAATCTGCTGGCCGTGTGTAGAGCCCTCTTGGGCGCGCCAGGTAAGTAGAAAAGAAAACAAGAACGTTTCTGCTTTTATTGCGCTGTCGGCAATTGAAATACAAAGAATATCTCCACATCACTGACTGAAGACGGCAGTGGAGGAAGCGAATTTATTGCACTTCAGACTTTTCATTATTTTGTGGGCTATTGTGCTCCTGGTATTTAAGTCATGTGCAGAGGTTGGGTCTTCGGGGAATTGTCAAACGAGTGTTTTAAACAGACGTGTAGCTCGGCTGTGCCCAGTATAATTTTGGCAACAGAGTCCGATTTTCTTTGAATTTCGTAAAATATTTTCAAGGAATATCGACAATTTTTAAATAACGAACGAAAATCTTTTCAAAAACATAAAAATATGTAAAAGGCTTTACCCAGAACTTCCATCTGCGCTACTGCGTGTTTTCGGGAAAAGTTCGGCGTGCGCGTTTCTTGAAGAACGCGGTGTAATGGTTGAAACATTTTTACTCTTTTGTGACATTATTCTGTATCGTTTGAGTCTTATTTTCAGCAAATGTAAAGCCTGACCTATGTGAAAGTTATTACTTTCTTTTATTTCAAAATTAACACAAAAATAAACAAACTTTTATTTTTTTAAGGTGCTCACCCTATATATATTTGTATGAAATTGTACCGATTTCATGCGAAGTAGATATATAATATGTATTCAAATAACGTCTTTCTCCAACAAATAGTGTTTGAGCTATACTGGCAACAGACAGACAGACAGACAGACAGACTGACGGAATTGAGAAAACCTCTTTTTCGTCATCTCTTCTTCTTCAGGTTCCTTCTCCTATCGGAGGTTGGAAATCATGACTGCGATTCTTATTTTATTGGCTGCTATTCGAAATAGTTCGCTGGAACTTAGACCAAACCATTCCCTTAAATTTCTAAGCCAAGATATCCTTCTTCTTCCAACACTTCTTTTGCCCCTTATTTTACCCTCCATAATCAACCTCAACATTTCATAACGGGCTCCTCTTACAACGTGGCCGAGATATTGTAATTTACGTTTCTTGATCGTTCTCAATACTTCCTCCTCTTTGTCCATTCTCCGCATTACTTCCAAGTTGGTAACATGATCCACCCAAGATATTCTTAGCATTCTTCGATAACACCAACGTTCAAATGCTTCTAGTTTTTTTATTTCGGCCTGTTTCAGTGTCCATGCTTCAGTTCCATATAACAATGTCGAGAACACATAGCATTGCAGGATACGAACTCGTATAGTTAATGTGAGGTCACGACTAGAGAGGACTTTTTTAATTTTGTAAACGCCGCTCGAGCTATTTCCACCCTTACTCTTATTTCTCTGTTTTGATCGGAGTTTTGAGTAATCCATGTGCCGAGATATTTATACTCTGTTACCTTCTCTATGCGTGTGTTAGAAATGAAAAGACGTTCGTTGTGGTTTGGATTTTTCGTAACTACCATAAACTTTGTTTTCTTAAAGTTCATCTTAATACCATAATTGTTACATCTTTGGTTTAGACGTTCTAACAAATCTCGTAGATCTTGTAAATTGTCCGCGAACATCACTGTATCGTCTGCATATCGTATGTTATTGACGATCTCCCCATTTATTGTAATGCCCTCTGTACTTCCCTCCAGTGTTTCTTGGAAGATCCCTTCACTATATATGTTGAAGAGGAGTGGGGATAATATGCAGCCCTGTCGAACGCCTCGCTGGATATTGATTTCTTTCGACATTTCACCTTCAACTCTGACTTTGGTTTTCTGATGCCAATATAGATTTATTATAATTCTGATGTCGCGACTATCTATATTTTTTTATTCTAGAATTTTAACTAATTTATCATGTCTAACTTTATCGAATGCTTTTTCGAAGTCGATAAAGCATACATACATATTTTGGTTCATGTCGAGACATCTTTGCATTAATACATTTATTCCGAATAGTGCTTCTCTGGTACCCATTCCATTTCTGAATCCCAACTGGGTGTTACTGATTTCTGAGTCTAACTTTCTAAATATTCGATTATGAATTATCCTTAAAAATACTTTCAAGGTATGACTCATTAATGCTATCATTCGATGTTCTGAGCATTCTTTAGAGTTGTTGTTTTTAGGTATGGGTATGAATGTAGAAAGTAACCATTGTTCTGGCAATATTCCTGTAGCGTATATTATATTAAATAACTTACTTAACTTACTTTCGTCATCTAGGAACCTTGAAACGTGAAGATCTGAAAAAATCTCGAAAGGTGATTTTTTCGTGATTGCAATACTTCCTTCGTCTTTCAAGCGATGAAAGTAAAAATAAAAATGGAACTGCAAAGAATTTTAAATAAAATATTATTTAAATAATATTAACTGAAAACACATGTTCACGCTAACTACGATAATTTAACTGTTCATACTAGTACGGCTCTAACTTTTTAGATCTCTTCAGGCCTGCGTGAGGGCGTATACCAAGTCGGACGTGACATATACCTTATAAGTAAGAGTTAGGTTTTAAGTTTAATTTCATTAGGCGAGATCTATACGGTTGTTGTTCATAAAACTGCAAAATTGCATTATTCCACCAAGAGTCTTTCAAACCACATCAAGAAATCAGCCTACTACTAGAATTAGTAAATTTCTACTAATTTTTTAATATATTGGCTCGCAGGTAAACCATTTTCGTAATTATTTAAACAGCCAGTTAAAGAACAGAATGGCTATTACTTTCATAAAAAAATTATCAAAATTTGGATAAAATGAAATTATGGGGCTTGGATTCCATCTCAGTTAGAATTCACATTTAGCATGACAAACCATAAAAATTAAAAAAAAACTTTTACTCTTTTTTAAATCAATTTTAAATAATGAAGCAAAATCAGTTTACCTATTTCGACAAATTTAACCATATTGCTTATAATAATTGGCATTGAGAAACATAACTGGTGGAATTGACGATACCTTGATATAGAATTAGAATAATAATATTCTAGTTTGTAATGGTACGTTTTTTAATCTTTCTGTCGAGACGTTAAACTCATATGAAACTTCTCGTATGCTTTAGTATTTTTATTTAACTTGTTTGTGCTGTTCGCTTACCTACCTAGCTCAATTGGCATAACACTACTTTAGATATTCCAGCCGTAGATACAAACGATCACTATTTGCCAAAAAACGCTTCGCTGCCCTCTTTAAACATTTCCTCGTGTTATAATTTATTGATTACACCTTTAATACATAATGTTCTATAAAAATATACTGCCCATATTTACTTAAAATATTAGGAATTTGGAGATTACATTTATTCATACATTGCTAATACTTGTCAGTTTTAGTTCTTCCTTAATCTTTTTGCAACCTAGTACCTTAATCTTCCCTGTTATTTATTGCTACAGTTCTATCTTATTTTGAATATATCAGTTGCAGAGTACATTGCTAAGTTCACATTCAGGAGAACAAAAATACTGGCTGCATGTTGGTCCGCAAATAGCAACGATTTAAAAAAATTTAACAGTTGTAAATTTTTATTTGGTTAGTATTTAAATGATTTCAATTAGAAGAACATCTGGCAGCATACAAAAATGCCCACAGTGGTTGTTTAGTGAGGTACCAAAAACAAAAAGATAATCTTTAGCATCTTAGAATTTAAACAACTGAAATGAAGTGATCCCTGTTTCACTTCAAGCAGATATACCATAACTAGCTGATTCAGAATCAACCTCACGCAATGAAACAATACAACAGAAAGAAAAGTTTTCAACAACTACTACAACACTACTTGCCTTTGACTACAACCTTATCTTTGGATGCAGGTGGAAATTTATGTGTTTATTATAACAATCTTGAAGTAATTCCTCTTATATTTCAATAGAGTTGTACTGGCGATAATCCCCTCGTTGCGAGACGACAAGGTTTTATTTAACTCCCATAATTGCTTTTTAGTTGAATTTCCATATTACAATGATCATTCTTGCATTTGGTGTTTCATGGAAGAAATTATTGGCATATCATCAACCTTAATAAATTATAAATTTTCGCGTTGTTTCACAGTTGTAGAAATAAAGAAAAAAATGTATTTGAGTTTTATTAAATGTTTCACCTACAATCTTTGTTTCAATTAAGAGAACCACTGAAATATATAATTAGTATATTCAATGCACATCCAATAAAATTAAACCTATGATATTGAGAAATTAGTATGTTTGAAAACATATGTTGAGTACACGATGACGCACCAAACAGAAAAATTAATGAAAATATTAATATTTTCTTCAACTTCAATTAGAACACTAATTCATCATGTCATCTTACGTCGTCGTTGGTAATTATTAGTTTTCATAGTGGCTCTATTGTAAATTATTTCTTCAGTAACATTCTTCTTACACAGATCTATATACTCTCGATAAGAATCCCATCTGGAAAATGTATAGCCCAATTGAACATTAAAATTCTAAAATGTTTTTTATTACCTTTTATTAATCGCCGTCAGCCGTGTTTTTAAGATACCCATTTTAGGGTCATCGGTCTCTTAGGCATTATCCTAAACCCTTTGAACGAGGGTTGCAATCAACCTAATAATTACCAAACCCGGATTGAGGATTTGCAATAGACTGCTAGATTGTTATGGCCGTTTGGGTCTGTGGAAATCTGAAGATATTCTGGCCCAGAACCTTTGGGCCACATCCACTGCTCAATTTTAGTCGAAGCCGGACAACTCGGCGCCGCCATCTCGGCGCCGCCACTTCGGCGCCGCCATCTCGGCGCGGGGCCAGCTCGGCGCCGGAACAACTCGGCGCGGAGCCATCTCGGCGCCAGCCAATGCGGCGCGAGGCCATCTCGGCGCCGAATTTAAATTCGCAAACTACAGTGTGCACTACGTAAGAAAATTATTATCAAAAAATAATAAATAAAGTGATCGCCAAAAAGCTGTCATCAAATGAAAAAACAATTACTGAGAATTTCTTGGAAAATCAAACACTGACGACCAGAGGTGGTTGCAATGTGATTACAAATGAGCCAAACAAAAGTTGTCACATGACTTCCATTATCAGTAAAATTTTACGGTTTTTTTTAAATAATTACGAAGCATGCATTTACTAGTGAAGATAGAGACACATTTTACGAAAAAAAGTTTTCTGGCCTTGAGATTGTTCGGTCAGCTAAAACTACCACACAATAAAAAATCTCATTGAAATCTTGCTTAAATTCCGAAAAATAGCACTTTTTGGATTTACACAATTTTGAAAAACGCCATTTTCTAAGTAAAGTGCTTTTTATATGACAAATATTTCTTTAATGTTTATTTTCCAAATCAAAGAATTTTATTTATAACAATTTTTTTTATTATGAAATAAAAAATTTTTTGAAAAATTTTTGTTTTTCCATAGCAGTCTTTGTTAAAAGTAAAATTCTTTGATATGGGACCTAAACATAAAAGATAATGTGAGAGATGAAAGTTAGCAGAGAATTTTGAAATTTGGTATAGGAACCTAGATGTTGATTCTAAACAACTTCTTTTAATAACTTTTTGTCGTATTTGCTACATAAAAGACACGCTACTCTACAGTAATAGTTATTTACCTAACAAGTTCGTAATTTTCCCGAATGAAGACTTTGTTTGCAGCACGACCGAAGGAAGTGCTGCATGTAGTGCGAATTCGGGAAAATTCTTTCCGAAAGAGTTAGGTACAATGTTTTTTGTAACGAATAACTGAAAATATTTAAAAATTAAAGAATTATTATTTAGTGTTTTACCATTTACTGAGTTGACAGCACAAATCACTAAACTTTTATACCTATCCTACGCACCTGTTAGTTTTTGTCGACGTTTACAGCGCCTCTGGTGTTTGCAGGCGCAATTAAACCAACGAGGGACAATCCTCTATATAATAAAGAAGAACGATCCAGACGTGTGTGTCCCGAGGGCCCCCTTGGAGAGGGGAAGAACCCCGAGGGGCCCCCTTAGAGATGGGCGGAGCCCCGAAGGCCGCCTTGGAGAGGGGCGAATCTCAAGGGCCCCCTTGGAGAAGGACGGAGCCCCGAGGGCCCCCTTGGAGAGGAACGGGGCCCTGAAGGACCCCTTGGAGAGGGGCGGAGCCTCAACGGCCTGCTTGAAAATGGGCGGAGCCCCGAAGGTCCCTTTAGAGATGGGCGGAGCCCCAAGGGCCGCAGCCCCTAGGGCCCCCTTGAAGAAGGTCGAATCCCCGAGGGCTCCCTTGGAGAAGAGCGAAGCCCTGAAGGACCCCTCGGAGAGGGGCGGAGCCCCGAGGCCCGCTTGGAGAGGGGCGGAGCCCCGAGGACCGCTTGGAGAGGGGTGAAGCCCCAAGGGGCCCCTTTGGAGATGGGCGGAGCCCCGAGGTTCCCCTTGGAGAGGGGCGGAGCCCCAGAGGCCCCTTTGAAGATGGGTGGAACCCCAGGAGCCCCCTTGGATATGGGCCAACGTAATAGGCCTAAAAATGGTGGTAAATTGAATAGTATAGACCGTGCAATAGGGCACGCAGCCCCGTTTATTATAAAAATTTACAAAAAACACAATTCCCCTAGTTTTTGTTGAAAAGTAAAAAATACAGCAGTGCGGGAAAAGTAACTTTCGGCGTATCGGGAATGACCGGGAAATATGAATTTTGAGGTCATGAGTACAAAAAATTGCCTTTAACCAACCCAGGGCTGAACCCCAAAAAATGAAAATTTAAATCGCGAATTTTTTACCTTTTACAGAGTCGTTTCACCTATCCGGGGACACACTGTATATACAGGGTAATTTTTAAGTTGATTCTTTCCTTTTGCCAGGATATAAAGCTAAAAAAAGTAAGCCATTTACCACTTTTGCGAAATATCAAAACTAACGGAGGTACAAGGTGTTAAAGTTTCAAAGTATGAACTAAAATTACTTAACGAAAATTAAACTAAACTTAATCTAACTTAAATGATAAAAATTATCAGCATTCGCTCTACACACACATTCTGCGTATAAGAGCGATGCGGCAGCGGCATTTTGACGACACTCCTAGTAAATAATAAGCATATTCACTCATTCATTATTTCCATAAACATGAACCATTATTGTAGCAATAACATTAAGAAAATTACAATGGAAAACTAGTTGACAGATCATTGCTTGACACAGAGATAAACAAAAATAAAATTGTCCAGCCGCCTTTGCGCCAAAGTTTAGTTTTTAATTTGAAACTTTAACACCCTGTACCTCCGTTAGTTTTGATATTTCGAAAAAGTGGCAAATAAAAACATACTTATTTTTTAGCTTTATTTCCTGGTAAACGGAAAGAATGAACTTAATAACAATATCTCTGGTCGTTAGGGTTTGATTTTCCAAGAAATTCTAAATATTTTTTTTTCATTTGATGCCAGCTTTTTGGCGATCACTTATTTATTATTTGTTTATAATAATTTTCTTACGTAGTGCACACTGTAGTTTGCGAATTTAAATTCGGCGCCGAGATGGCGGCGCCGAGCTGGCCCCGCGCCGAGATGGCGGCGCCGAAGTGGCGGCGCCGAGATGGCGGCCCGAGTTGTCCTAGACCCAATTTTAGTGAGGTAGTAATTTTTAGACTAAGTTTGTTGTTAACTTAATAAAATAAGAAACAGTTTTAGGTTATCTAGCAACTTTATTAAAGTAATCCCAACATAAGCTTCCGTTTAGGAATTATATATGTGTAATATTTTGACATAAAAATATCACATTTCGAACATGGACGTGAGCTATAGTATGATCAAAAATGATTTTCATCTACTTGGTATGGCTATGGAGTAGTTCCTAATTTATGAATGCGACTATGTTTATACTTAACTGTCAAACCTGACATTTGATTTTTAAGAGACGTATCGTAACATTCATAAATTAGGAACTATTCCATAGCCATACTAGATGAAAATCATTTTTGATCATACTATAGATCAAGACTAACAGATCGAACTAGAAGAATCTTTGATGCTTTATATGCAATTACGCATATCGCGGTTGGTAGACAAATAGGTTCTATGACTTCCCCAACGTTTTTTATACTTTAACTGATTTTGCTTTATAACCTAAAAATTATAAATTCCACAAAATATTCACAGTGCTTTCTTAGTAACCTTGTCGTTTTTCTTTTTCGTGTAAGAGTGCGTTTCCCCAAAATTAAAGTTTGCTGTTCATAGCCAACGAGTCGATAATTTATAAGATTTTTTCTTTACAAAAGCAGTGAATATTTCAATGTTTAAGCTTTTGTCTGTTTTGTATTGCATGGAATTGGTTTTTCAGTTTCTCCCATTTTACATATTTGCTTTTCGCTGACAAATCATTTTTATTAATACGCACGCTTGCAAATTATTTATTTTGTGTGTTTCCATTGGATAATCCAAGGCTCAGTTAAGCCCTGCGGGGATTTGTGTACTTTTTGTTGTAAATTTTCAAGAATGGATTTGTATTTTTTATCGTCTCCGGTAGGAAATTGGTGCACAGGTTTTTAAATTGTTAATTTTTTCTTGCTTCTACTTCGAGAGCTAATTGCAGCACTATATAAACTTAACACGTAACTAACAATAATTTACATTCGATATAGTGAATTTAAAACAAGTAAAATAACGACATTCGATATTTAAAACTTTTGAAAGTTATAAAGAGGCATTTCAGATTTTGCAAGTATGGCAACGCACAACATGGTTTGTGAATTTAGCAAGGCATATACACCTTAAGAAAGTATGTTTAACAATTTTACCATATTACACCGTAAAATCGGTTTTAATTAATTTCCCCCTTCGGTTTACAGTCATACGTTATACAGCATGTTGCAGGTGGCCGGCCATTCCACAAACTTTTAATGAATACCTAACTAGCCACTTTTAATAGCTTTTATTTGCCATACATCAACGTTATGGCTGCACGTTTAATTTTTAAGTTGCGGCTGCATAATATGCAAATTTTAATTACGACGAAGTTCACCAGAATGTATCTCCGAAAAAAAACACACCAACTTAGAAGCGCAGTGTTTTTCCGAAACGCGAACTTATACATTAACGGTTACCATAATTTTCGTGTGCTAGACATGGGGCAAAAACACCACCTTTCTGGAAAGCTGGATAGATGGATGGCGGACAGGCAACTACCTCGATTGCCCTCTTCTAACTTCAGCCTTCCGAGCTTTTAAACGTTCGCAGCAGATACATATAACCTTTGAAAACGTGAGATTTAGCTCAGCTGGGGTTTTCAATTTCGGTAACATAGGTTGAATTTATATTAATTAATTAAAACTCGGACATCAACGCATAAAACGCGGCTCTGTTTAACATGTAGGTAGTTGTAGTAGTTTCAAAATAGAAATAAAATAAAAAACTTACCAGTCGCTTCCTCTACCGAATCGTATTGTTTTCGAAATATTTTAAAATTTGTTTGAAATATCTTTACTAGACAAGCAATAGTAAAATTTATAGAAATTATTTTATCTGTTAATCATTATTTGAAATGGCTTCAACAGTCATGCAGCTAGTTAATGAGTAGCTACGTAGATTTGAGATGAAAGCTTGAAGTCCCATTAATTAGTTAAACACTTCCTACTAATTACTTGGAGACGATACAAATCAGATTACTTCTTATGACGTAGCCTAGTTCAGTTTCAATGTATAAACTCCAATTTTTTATTTATTATATTGATTTGAAATATTAGCGGTTTTAGTACACTTCACAAGATATTTATTCTCGTAATAAAACTTTGTGTATCAATGCAGAACATCAATCTATATTTAAGACATTAAGGTTAAACGTCGACCAACCATAAATAATGCTGTCGGACGATTCATTAAATATGAATGGTCTTAAAACATCTAATTACGCTTTGAAAGTTCGATTTGCCTTTAATTTTATTCATTAGTATCCAACGAATTTTATGTTAAAGCAATATAAATACTTATAAAAGCTTAATTAGAAGTGCAGTTTAAGTGTGGAAATTAGTGTTAAACGCCTAATTCACGAATTTTACGTACCCATTTTTCTCACATACATCATCAGTATCTTGTTCGAATAATTCCTGGAAACAGTAACTAACTGTAAGAATTTTTGTTATTCGTAGTTACTAAATTGATATCGTTAGAAACGATTTATCTATATATTTGTATAAAGTTTTGTAACCATCATGAAATAGTTACTTTTCGGTAGCTTGTATATATCATAAACTTGTATCTCTTCTTGTTGTTACAAGTAATTTCCTGAAACGCATCAACGTACTTCATCCCTCTCAAATGACCTGTCTCAGAAAATATGCAACAAACAGAATAAGAAAGCACAAGGAGCAGTTGTTCTAAATGTTAAAAATATTCTTTATCGTCATGTTTTGCGGTATGTTTCGCCATATTAAATAATAATTTATTTGAGTAGCTCAGTGAAGAGCAGAAGCGGTTGTAAGGTAGAAGGAAAGATTCGTTCGCCATAGTTAAAATAAATTGTATCTTGAAGGTACTGAAAGAAAATCAAATAATTTGAATTATACACCACCTGGTATATCTGCAGGGGTTGCAATGGGGTTCTCTCACCAGGAAGATTTCCCTCGGTTGCAATAAATGTGCTTAACTTCAAGATATGACGTCGTTTCCTAATTCTGAAGTGCTTATCTTACTGCAATAATTCGCTTAACTACATTTCGCTTTATAAATATAATCATCTGTTAACATAATTTATGCGAAATATCTTTAGGTACGACCTAACTGAAGGCTAGTGAACATCATGAATTGTATTTAAAATACCTGGCGCGTTATGAAATAATATTACCCTATATGAAGATTACAAAAAAAACTGACCATGATCATGACCCGGCTACGATCCTTCGGGGAAAACAACATTAGTTGCCTGGCGACAAACCCATAACAGACTGAGATGCACTCATCTACAACCATAAGCAGAACTCTCAGGATCTGAAAACTTGCTGGCTGGATTTATTGAATAAAGAATAGACAGTTGTAGTTCAAGGTGTTGGTATTCCATGGCGAAGAGTGGGTTCTCAGTGATGCGTCGCGATTCATATCGTCACTTTACAGAAGATCGCGAAACATTTGGTGGCAGAACGATCAAAATTCTTCTAAATGCCTGAGAAGGGGTAAAAATTAAACTCCACTGCACTACAGCGCGACGGAAACGGAATTTCAAACCTGTTGACGGTCCCTTGGAAACTATTAAATGAGACCCCCTCAACGTTCACAACATTTTAGACTTCATCTCAAATTTAATGTGATTTGCATGAGTTAATGAAACGAACTGTCTTATATAATTTAATCGGACAATAAAAAAACATGCTAATTATGGCTAATACTTGCGGTAAAATTTAATGTTATAGCCGTTTGTTTTCAAAACTAATGAACGTTAGTTGCTAATTATAAATTTGATGAAGCAATTATGTCTTAGAAGAGATACATTTACATGCCACCAGAGAC